>VDFB02373114.1:150987-249873 GCA_007258455.2 Sequoia sempervirens | reverse complement strand
AATCATCAATGTAATTAGGGTTCTGACCAATATTGATGGAGGATGAGGATTCATGATGACGATGGATAAAATATTTTGGATGGGAACAGATTAAAGCTCAAATCAGGATTTTGGTCAAGCTCATATCAGGATTGGACAAAAGCTCAGATTAGGATGATTGGATGGGATTGCTTTTGATTTTGATGGGATTCGGTAAACGGATGATTGGATCGAGTAGATGATTTGATGAATTTGATTAAAGTACTAGATCAGTTTTATTGGATAGGATCAAATGACTAGATGATGTTAATTGGATAATTGTGATTAGATGAAGATGATTGTATGTATCTGATTAGAGGAATGGATTGGTTTGATTAGATAGGAAGAAACAAAAGGTACCACTAGATAGAGCTCAACAAAATTAAGCAATTTTGGTTTTTGAACGAAGTTGATTCAATGTACGGTTTGTAAATGATAGCCCCAGGAAGTTAAAGGGGCATAGTCAGCATTCTGTAGCAAATTAGGGGCATTGACAGCTTTCTGCAGCAAAAAAGAGGCGTAGTCAACTTTCTACAGCAAAATCAGGGGCGTAGACAGCAAAATCAGGGGCGCTGCCGCCTTTCTGTGATAAAACAGAGGGTGCTGCCACCTTTCTACAACAAAATCAGGGGCGCTGCCACCTTTCTGCGTTAAGACAAAGTTTGGTTTTGATGGAAATGGCGATGGCAATGACGCAAAATGATAAAGTAAGGCCAAAGTATCAAAAATTTGATAGATTTTTCACAAGAAAACACTTCAAGCAATCACAATCCTATGATTAATATTAAGGGTATGGCCAGGAAAGGTCTTAATCTAGGATGCACAAGGCTTCTAGGGAGTCCTCGATATACTCTCGGTACGTGAGGCACAAATGTGAACACCAGTCTGTCACAAGCGTGAGTCGGGAACCCCAGTGAGATACTGAAAGGCTCGGACCAACTCTTCACGTCTATCTAGATATCACCCTAACTTCGACGCTCCGCCAATTACGACATAACTGGATTGGGGTACAACTTTCATTCTCCCTCTTTATATACCCCGCCGGTACGCGTGGTTGGAATCATCCCTTGGGGTGATGAAATCCTCAAGAAGGTCCCACTAAAAAGAAGACACTAACCGCTTCCAACTACTCCCCAGGCTCACACGAAGTGCAAGGGGAAAGTGAAAACAAATTAATGCCCCCTTGGGTAACACAAGAACAAACAATCACAACAAGCAACGAAGTTTACTCCCCCTAATTAGACTATGTTCCAAAACAACAACGATAAATTTTTTTAAAAAAAAATCTAATCAAATAGATGGCCCTGCAAACAAATGTTAGGTGTCTTCTTCTTCGTCCTTGATCGATTACGACCTAATACGCTACAAAATGTTAGCAAAAAACACCAATATCCTTTCCAAAACAATGTTAGAGGGTTATTACTTGATAATAGCAAAAAATGAGAGCAAAAACGAAGCCAAAATGACTATTTTACCTTCTAAACTGTGTTGTTTTGGGGCCCTGTCGCCTTTCTGCAGTGAACAAGAAGGCCCTGCCACCTTTCTGCGGTAAGGTGAAGGGCGCTTCCACCTTTCTGCAACAAAATGGGGGCACTACCACCTTTCTGCGGTAAAATGGGGGCGCTGTCACCTTTCTGCAGCAAAATGGGGTGCTGCCGCCTTTCTGCGGTAGAGCAGAGGGCGCTGCCACCTTTCTGCAACAAAAGGTTAAAGGGCGCTTATGCCATTCTGCAGTAAGATGTTAGAGAAAAAGATCCCTTCAAAATAAAAGGATGTATCCACCCCTCTGCAAGAAAGTGTTAGAAAAACCTTTCAAGTACACACCTAACTACAACAAACTATTAGAAAAACATGAAATTGACAGACATAGGGTGCTGCCACCTTTCTGCAGTGGACAAGAGGGCCCTGCCGCCTTTCTGTAGTAAAGCAGAAGGCACTGCCACCTTTCTGCAGTAAAGTAGAGGGCGCTGTCGCCTTTCTGCGGTAAAGCAGAGGGCGCTGCTGCCTTTCTGCAACCTTTTCCTACAAAATTCTTAGCAAAAAGGAAGGTTAAATGCAAGAACCCATTTGTGGGTTCCACCAGGCGTGCCAGAAATATGATCCTAAGAATTTTATCCTTCTCTAACGTGCAAAATAACTTAAAAATGCAAGTGATAAAAGACTAAGGACACTTCAAGATTAGCCAAAAGAGTGATAAAACAAGAAGGAAAATGGACAAAACAAGATACAAACGATTTCACTTTCCTTGCTGTTGATGTCTTCTTGATTGGCCCTTGCTTGGGATGATTATGTGTGCTCCTTAGATGGTTTCTCGAGTGACTAAGTGCAAGATTGTATGTGCAAAATGATTAGAATGGATAGCTAGATGATGGTAAAATGATTGAGAATGCAAATTGGCAGCATGTAGTTATCAAATGACTAAGTGTTCTCAAATGCCCTTGAGGAGGGGGTATTTATAGGAGAATTTGAATTCTCTAGAGAATTCAACGGTCAAAATGCATCCAACAAGGCCAAGATGAAGGGCTATGGTGGGTTGAGAACCTACAAGCCCTCACATCTAGACATGTGGATGGTGAAGTGGCCAGGAGAAGATGAGGTGTAAGTGAGGTGGACAAAAGGTACATGAGGTGGAGGAAGGACAAGCACCTTGGGGAGTGAGGAGATTTCCTCAAAAAGGGATTCCTTGTCCCCAAGTGGGAGTGAAAGGGACATTTAAGGAATTTTGGAATTCCTCAAAAATTTACATGGGAAAAGGAAAGGTGGTTGGGGATATAAATGTGAATTAAAAATTCACATTCTTAAGAAGATCTAAAGGGTAAAAGGTGGGCTCCAAAAATGTGGGACTTGGTCACATGTGGAGATTGTGACAAGTCCAAGGTTCTAGAAGCCTTGGAATGATGGAATGTGAATTAAAAATTCACATATAAAAGAGGGGAATCTAGGATAAATAAAAAGGAATTAAAAATTCCTTGGGGGGGAAGAGTTGACCAAAGGTACTGATTTAGATTAATTAATTAGTAATTAGAAGATAAATGAGGATTAGAAGCCAACTTGCAAAAGTTGGAGGATGTGACACATCCTAATCAAGGATTAGGCATGTGCACATCCCTAATGAAATTAGGAGATGGATTAGGATTAGATGAAAATGACATGTGAGGAATTAAATAAATGTATTATTTATTTAATTTATTTGTTGAAAAGAGGATTAAGGAGGGTAAGGTATTTAATTATTAATTAAATACCTTAGGGATTTGGCAGAATTAAAGATATTAATTAAATAATATTAATATTACTTCATTAACTCAGATAAGAGGATGTTTAGATGAAAAGTGATAAATTTGGATAAATTAAGTGTCCAAATTTGGATGTCTACACCCGCGATTAGAAATTTTGGGATCAGAATGTCACGGGTGCCTGTCACATGTCTCATCCAATGAAGCCTAAGGAGTGAAGAAAGCATTCGCCAATTTTATATGTATTATGGGGCAGATTATTAATGCGCTTGTAAGATGCATGTGTTTTATTTCAATGCAGATGTTATGATTTTAAGGGAAAAGTTGCTCGACAGTTAAAGGAAAGGACAACCTCCATTTTTGAAGGAGCAATATTTATGGTAAGAAGATCGACAGTGTCGGCCATCCCACGATGGTAAATCAAAGGATTGTGATATCGCGGGCAACCGCCACATGGCATTCCTTCATAGCGTATGACATGGTGGGCCCCTTTATTGCCATGTTGTTGATTATGTCAGCCTATTTTGAAGATGGTCGTCGATGATTTGATCAAACTGAAAGATCAACGACTCAAATTTAAATATGTATCAAATTATGGTTGGAGCCCTTCGTGCAACCCGCGAGTGATCTTTAATGGTGGATGAGACATCTACTGGTAGGATTTGATCGACATAAAATCAATTTAACCATCTCATTTGTATCACAAAGTATCCAAGTATTTCATGAAAATAGTTTCAGAGCCAAAGGTGAAATTGCGAACAACTGCAGCCAGAAATTGGAGTTTGTGCAAAAAAAGATGTGAATTAATTTTCTCTGTTTCCCAGTCATTCTGCACCTAAATTTGGGAAGGGTGGGTTTTCTATGCTTGTCATTGAGTTCATTAAAATATTTTGTGAGGGATATTGTTTAATCATAAATTGTGAGGAATTGCGGTATTTTTACTCTGTAATTTCCTATCTTTGCTTAGTCATAGCCACTTGAAGTGTAATGTTGTAGTGAGGCCCTAGTTTGTCTAAAATGGCACCAACCAAGTAGCACTCTGGCCACATTGAGTATTTGAAAAGAAACTTGTATGATGATTTTCTAGATCAATTTCCATTATCAACAAATGTTAGAAAGAAAGGTTTGGTGTTGATGCGAGGGAAAATCCTAGGGGAGGGGTTGGTGTGTAATAATTGCAACATTGTTCATGCTAGGGTTCCACTCACAGGCTTAGAAATGTTTAGATTATGGTATGGACAGAGGAATTTTCTTCATCCTTTTTCAAATAGATGGATGTACGACATGGGAAAGCTGGTTGTTCCAAATGTGTTCCTTGATGTGGACTTACTTAGAGCAGTGGCCAAAAGATATAACCCTATCACACAAGTAATCAGAGATAATGATGGAGGGGTTCTATTAGAAATTAACAAAGATGTTATCCAATAGACTTTTGATTTGAGTGAGCCAAGTAATGACTTGGTTCCTATTAATCTTGAAGAATTGAAGTAGGAGTATACAAAATTGAAATCTCTTTTTAGGGTTAAGCTGCTTCCACCTCATCTGGTTAAGGCAAGGGGTTCATAATTTCACATCAGCCCTAGTGACCAGGAACCCTTAAGATTGAATTGTTTTGCAAATCATTTCCTGGCTACTTTCTATTCACTGTGTCAGATTTTGGGTTTAAGCCCTAGTGCAGTAATGCCGATTGCATACATGTTCATGGGGGTGCAAATACAACACCCTAACTTCTCTGTAACATATGAATTTGCTTCTTTTTTGGTGGAGAGGATAGATGAATGACTATTGAAGTTGCAGAATGGTGATACTGGTACTCAATTCTTTTGGTATTCCATGTTGATGTATATGTTCTTATTTAGGAATGTTCATTTCTTTGCTGAGAAGATGAACTTAAGACAATTAGTTAATTGAGAAAGATTGCTAGTACAGATATGGGCTATAGATTTGTCCTGTAATAAGAAAAGCACCAGTTATGTGCAATTTGATAATTGTTTTACTGCAAGATTGAGGGCTAGATTGATGGTAAATGTACCTAGGATCCTTGAGGAAGTGCATGATTTCCTTAGGCTAAAGGAGAGGAAACTAGAATTGAGGGTTTTACATAAATGGGGTGACATTATCCCATATCTAGTCAGCACTATCCTGAGAATATATGGATTTCAAGGAACCCCTCACATACTGCCATACAATGTGCCACCAAGACTAGGGTTTGCAAAAGTTATATGGTAGATGGGGTGTATTCATGAAGATAACCTAACTGGAAAGGGGAAGGGAACATTATTCCCTGATTATACAATAGTGTCTAACTTTACATTTTCAAAGGGAGGCTAGACACATTTTGACAAATTCTTTGTTGATTACCATTTGAGATTTGGTCCAAGGCGACAACATGATCCTGAAGGTTTCTTTGCTCTTTTCAGACAAAGAATAAAAGGTGGAAAATTTGCACATGAGTTCAATTTCCCTGAGGATCTGATCAGGAATGAATTTGATTTAAATAGACAGGAATTGAATAAGGAAAAGTGGATAGCTTATAGTAAGCTATTGGATATTGTGCATGAAATGGATTTGATGTATGATCCATTGATGGAATTCACTCCATACCACAAGAGAATTAAGTTTTTAATGAATAATTTCAAAGAGATAATGGACACTTTGACAACCAAAAGGATAAATTTAAAGCTAAGTCTGGATATGCAAGGACAAAGTGATATTCCAATTGAAACAAGGTCAGTATGTCAGCCTACAGAAAGACGACCCATCTATAGGAGGAAAATGGATACTAGCAATGATGATGAAGAAGTAGATAGAAAAGGGAAGAAAATAATGAAAGTGCCTTCATGACCAAGACCAAAATTCAAAGTACCTGGGGCTATCAAAATCACTGAATTAAAATCTTCACCAGAACACAGTCCCCCATCACCACCACTTGAGCCAAGACCTAAGAGGCAAAGAACCGATCACCTACCTGAGGATATCGCAAATGAAATTATTGTTATTGATCAAGACATGTAGGTTAGTATTTTTTCCCCTCCTAGGTTATCTGAATTGGTTCTATCTGATTTGGATATGAAGGGTAAGAGTGCAGGATGCAAGAATGAAGGCTTGCAAGGAGTTCTTAGATGATAATGCATTTGTAAAGACTCTTGTATTCTTGCAATTGGCATGGAAGATGAAATTTAATGAATATAAAAATAAATTCAAGGAGAGAAGAGAACTAAGGCCTGATAGGTTAGATCGGGAGAATGATGAAGTAAAAGCTGAACTAATGGAAGAGTTCAAAAACATCACTCCTGAAGAAGGAAGACAACTAGTGAATCAGGTTGGTGTTTTAATTTTTCCTGAATGGGACATTGCAGATGCAATGGCTTTCAATGCCATTATAAAGTCCAAGAATCCTTTTCAAGATTATGAAGAAGAAGTTAAGGTAGCATTACAAAACTCTATCTTCAATGAAGAATATGAGACATTGGCAATTTGGGCATTGGCTCCACAAGGAAGAAAGCCAAACATTGTTGATATTAATCAAAATTTCAAAGGATGATTAATAATAAAGAGGGCTTTAGAGACTACAACAACCGAAGCCACTAGTTTAACTATGAATGTGGCCAAGTTGACCCAAAATACTGCTGAAAGGGAGGAGGCTGAAAGAAAGAGCCTAATGGAGAAGCATAACATTTTAATTGAAGAATATAGTAAAATGCAACAGAGGAATGTTAAGCTGCAAACTAAAGTAGAAAGGTTCAAGTATAAACATATTGGGGAAACATTCAATGCTCCAGGAACCAACACATGACCTCCCATAGTAGGGTCAATGCCTCCTGCTTCTCCAAATGTTTCTACACCAGGGTCCCCCATTCAAAATCCTGCTTTTACCCCTCCTCTAGAACAAGTTGATGAAGAAACATAGTGCTCTGTTGATCCAACAAAAAGACAACTTATGCAGAAAATTGATCAATTACAGACATCACTAAGGGTAAAAGAGGAGGGTTTTCTTTCAAAAGAAAAAGAAATTGTTACTATTGTTTTGGAGCATTTAAATGAAAAGGTGGATAATAAACTGCCCTCTATACATTCTTTGTATTCTTTGCTATTTGAAGTAATAAAGAATATTGATAGGGATCAAGGGATAGTGATTCCAATAATTCAAAATTGGATCCCTAGGGCAAATAATCTAAATGTTATGAATAAAGCCTCAAGATTTGATGTAAATAATAGGCCCCAATCATTGAAGCCTACTTATATATTAGTTAAATCATTGCAAGGTTTTCAAACCTTACCAGATGATCTAAGTAGGAAGATTAGGGAATTGGTAAAGAACTTCAATGATTGGGGTAACACACTGTTACCTGATATAACTGATGAGCAAGGGGAAATCAGAATACTCCAACAATGGCAGGATCAAGCAAGTAAAGTCTTCAATAATCAAATTAAAATAATTTGTGATGACTCAGATTATGATTTATTGGTAAATTGTATGGATAAGATTATTGGTACTGACTCATTTTTGGAATCTTTTGAAAGAGATGCTAATCAGGTAGTGGTAAAGTATATGCCTTATAGTACAAAGGTAAATGAGGTGATTAATTTTGACTGGCCAACTAATGAAGAATACCAGAGGTGGGTGGCTAAGTATTTGAATGATGATGAGTAAAAAGAGTGGGCTACTGACGGGTGGCAAATCAGATGCTACAATTATAGCATTTCCAATTTTGTATGGATGAATTTCTTGGTGTGGGTTTCACGTGGTTTTTATTTATTGCATCAACCTTCCTCCATCGACATGATGAACAAGAATATGCTCCAGGATGATTGTTGTTGTAACAATTTTTGAAGAAGAATATTTTTCAAGGTGGTGGCTATTGTAACAAATTTTAGAATATCACTAGGTGCTCCAATTGACTGGTGACAGGTGTACTTTCTGGCCTGGTGCTTGTTTGCTCCTTCATTTTATATAAAAAGGATTTCAAGGCCAGAACTACAGGTTTGCAAGTTAGATATTTTTTGTCGAGTCTAGGTGAAGTTGTAGAGCGAATTGTAAAGTCTAATAGTTTTAAAGAAATGCAATTTAAGTTTTGAGTCATTATGTAATAGGTTTTGAGTTCATAGAGATTTAATGTTGTATAACAGTACTAGCATTTAAGTTGAAATAAAAATTCGAGCTCATGTTTCTCCATTGTACATGCATATTTGAAATTCAATGAAATAACTAAGGGTTGTTTTATCCATCTCATTGTTGTGGTGTGTATGATTCTATTTTATCTTTAATTCAAGGAATTAATCAAATTGCTTGAATGGGATTATAGGTGGATATGTGTTGTATAAGGATTTGATAAGTAGTCCTGGGTTAGAATGGATACTGATGAAATTGTAATGCAATATTGTCAGGGATCTTATATGTGATGTATTAATTCTGTTATAAACCTCTAGGTGCTTATGAATTTGACTCTTGCAATGGATATATGGCACTGATCTAAGTTGTAATTATTCGTGTAGTTTAGTATTTGTTTGTCTTTGCCTAGAGCTTGCTACAAATTGCAAATCATTGAATATCTTATACAATGGATTGTGTTTAGTTATCTCCCGCTCCAGATAGTTGATATTGTCTATGAATAGCCAATTCTAGTTGATATTATCTTATCGTGTTGAGCTATTAAGTGAGATCATCTACTATTGTTAATGTTGTTTATAATAATGGTGCAGATGTTGTAAACAAATTAAGGGATCACCTTCCAAGGTCTTACAGAGCCCGAAGTGTAGGAGGCTTTTAAAGTCCTCGTCAGTTGGTCCAGGTCCTTCGAGCTGCCTTCGATTGGAATTGGCAATTCCATACGTAGATTAGAAGAGAAACCTAGTTACATTGTAAAAAGAACCAACATACATGTCAACCACTAAACAACCACCTCTACAACTGACATTTTAATATTTTATGATCACATGAAACATAAAACACACTAATTTCAAGGTTGTTAACATCAAGTTTGAAATGTTTTAATTTTTTGACCTTTCAAACATTAAAAAGTACATCATTAAATTGATTATGTAATGGCATAAAAATTAAAAAAATCATGAATTATTTATGTAACCACATAAGTCAAATATAATTCTATCAAGAAATTAATATCAAATAGATAATATAATCGCATAACTTATACATTTCAATGTCATTGATCTTCTTCTTCATCCAACTCTTTGTCTGTATCATCTGATCTAGATTTGACATTGTAAGGATTGGTCATATCATCATCATCGTCATCGATATTAGTTTCGATAATGTCATCATCCACATGGATATCATCTTCATGAACATTAACTCCTACATCATCATGATCTAGTTCCTCCTCTTGACATCTTCGTCAGGGACATCATCAACTAACCATTGATCCTAATCATCATCTACATCATCTTCTAGTTCTTCTATCTTCTTCTTCCACCACATTATACTTTACTGGCCTTCCTCTTGGATCATGTCTAACAACAAATGACCAACCCGGTTTACCTGGAACCTCGAGTAAAATACCTACTCACATTGGCTTGGAAGAACATAGGGCTCATTTCCAGCTCGCTCGATCAACCTTGTATTAACCATGGTAAATCCATTATCATGTTCAATAATAGTTCTCTTAGGATCATTTTCATTCAATCGTAGCCTGTACCATAGGACGACGAACAAAATTAATTTAAAGGACTTAAAGTCACACTAGAGTATATCATCCAAAATCCCATAGTATCGATTTTTGAGACTTCTGGATGTATGTTGCTTCTAGATGAAACGTTAGTCATCTGAAAGATGCAGTTATACCAAAATCCAAAGTTTTCTTCATGTCATCCAACATTTTGATTCAAAATTTATGACCATTGCACCACATAGCCTTGTGGTGTTTCACTTGCAATATGTCAAACATGTAAAAATTATTGCAATATCATCGGTTGATAAACATATTTATTCTTCGGCCGAATGTATGTAAAGAAAAAAATCTCAAGATACATATACATCAATATACTTGAAAATAATTAAATAATATAGGTAATTAATATATTTATACGTACCTGTTTATCTCTTAAACCATATGCTGAATCAATTTCCCTTTGTGTAACATTGGAATCTTCATTACGATAAGCTTCTTTAACCAATGAAGCCACACCTTCCCATGTTAATGTGACCAGATTGTTGACATCATTCAATCCATACCGTCATCCAATCAAGATTGTTGGTGACGTAAAATGTAGTGCATCCCACTCTCGACCAACTGCACAAAAAAAATTGAAATTCACAAATGACGTATAATTAATTAAATACCACAATATACGACCTTAATTTATAATTGATGTATATTGAAGATTAAAATTAAATAAGTACAATATACATAAAAACCATATGTAAAATGTATTCCAATTAATCTCCATGACTATCTTATAATTACCTCTCACTTTCTCAATCTACCTTTCCCCATGGTACTCCCCTTGAATTTGTTAATGGAGTTGGGATCCCAAATGCGATCTACATGGATCTTTGCTACAAACTTAGGAAGATATTCACTAATGTACACCATGGTCTGGTATACCATATATCCCTCCACCATAGAACCCTCAGGATGTGCTCTTTGTCTAACCAAAGCCTTCAAAAATTTCAAGTGCCTCTCAACCATCCACATTGACCTTGTGTGTACAAGGTCCACACAATTCAATCTCTTCAACTTGGTGTATAAGGTAGTGTTCTTGTGCATTGAAAAATGTCGAAGGTAGACACTTTTACTGTTCACACATTAGACGAAGAATTTTTCTCTTCCAATAATTTATATCTTCTTTATGGATTTCTTTAGATGATCTACAAGTGATTCAAGGTGCAAATATATTAACGAGATTTAACAAAAATATACAATATATTATATAACAAGTAAAACAAATAGAAATTATAAGATGTATATAGCGAATTGAAGAAATCTCGCTACTTACCTCATGTATTTTCCAAGATCATAGATAACATGCTTGACATTGTTGTCAAAGTTGTCTAGGAGAGATAGAGGTAGAATGTACTGCAACAATTATAAAATAATCTTTTCATTATTTTTCCAAAAGTAGTAAACACAATACATTGAAAAATACATGCATTATACAAGTGTATATAATATACCAGAATAATTACCTTAATGAAGATATGTCAATCATGCGTTTTCATCCCTGACCCAAATTCACCTTTCTTTGTTATTATATTGTTTATGTTCGTAGCAAATCCTATGGGAAATCGAATTTTTTGTATGAATTCTTTTATGGAATTACTTTGCTGCTCTGTTAATAACCAAGGAAGGGCACTTATATTAATTTGGTCTCCATCGCTATTTAATTGAATGACATTTTTTTGCATGCATGATTCTCTCAATGTACAAATTTTTTGACAATTTTTCTTTGTCATGCCTTCCATCCAATATTTTCCATAACGTTTCTATTATATTCTTTCCGATATGCATTGTATCAAACAAATGCACAATTTGTAGCTGCTCATAGTAGGGAAACCTACTAAATTATCTGGGATAACTTTTCAATCCATGTGGAAGTCGGCCATTAATGCCTTGATGACCTTCATGAAGCATATAAGTTTAAAAAATTAACAACAACAATCATTGTCAATTACAACATGAGTAAACACAACACAATATAAAAATATAAATTCAAAACATGTCATATATGATAGATAAACAATTTGATCTAATGTATATAACCTTGATGATTAATTCTATTAAATTCCAACTTCCATAGGCGAGGTGAAATTCTCCGTGGTTTTGATGTAGTCTCCTCTTTCCCATTGCAAAGATGTTTTTCATTAGTTTGATACTTATAATTTCTATGGAGGAAGTTCCTATATTCATCAAACACCTGCTTTCCTAAACTTGTTGAACGACAAGATTTCATCTTTGGACCAAAAATTGAACATGCAAATTTTCCCTTTGTTTAAAGACCTGCAAGATGATATATAATTGGATTAAATATGTCAATTTTTTTCATTATATATAATGAATAGATTATTTTAAAAACATGCATGATATCTACTTCATCAAATTAAATATTGTTAAAGTGCAATCGAACATTATAACATACCACAAAAATGTGTTAGCCCTAGGGCATCATGAATTGTCCATACAAGCATTGCATGAAATTGAAATTGTCTTTGTCCTATTGGTCTGGAGACGTCATACATAGTGACGCCATTCTATAACTTTAGTAGCTCGTCGATAAGAGGCTCGATATATACATTCATATCTTTAACTTGGTACTTACCTAGTTGAATCAACATAAAAATTACATAGTTATTATAACCATTTTACTGTAATATATATAAATTAATGTACATGAATATTGAATGAAAAAAATATAAGTCATTATGCAACAAATAAGACAAATGAGATGCTACTACATTAAAAAAAATTGATGTAAACAAATACCTGGAACAATTATTGACAACATTATGTGCTCCCTCTTTATTGACATCCATGGAGGAATGTTATTGTTGATAATAAAAGCAGGCCACACTAAGTAAATAGATCGCAGCTCTCCAAATGGATTGACATTGTCCGCTCCCAATGAAAGCCTGAGATTATGAGGTTCTTCTTTAAAGTGTGACCATTTTTCCTCCATGTCCCTAAATGTAGAACCATCTACAGGCATTCAAAGAATGTCATCTCCACTTCTATTTCATGCATGGTAATCCATAAATTGTGCTAAGCTTTTGCACCTAAATAATCATTGCATACATGGAATAATGGGAATATAACGAAGAACCTTGTGAGGCACCTTTTTTGTTAGTTGATTTGTTCGATATCCACTGATATGAAATTTTGAGCATTCTGTTGCAAATTCTTGTTGTTTGTAATATATAATATGATCATTGGGACATGCATCTATTGCTTCATACTCCATTCTGATATCTTTCATAATGACACATAAATCTCGGTATGAGCGAGGTAAAATATTTGATGGTGGTAACAAAAATTCACCAATCAATTTACAACAAAAAATAATTTGTTCATATAAAGAATATTTATGGTACATATTTCATCTTTTATTTACTAATGATGAACTAACAACAATTAAAATAGGTGAAAAAAGATGGCATATATGACATACCTTAACATCCGTGAGATTGCTATGTTTGATAAACCATTCATAACCTTCAAGCTCAACAACAACAATACAACAGAGAGAAGAGTTGTTTCAGAGCCTTCATAAAGGGGCTCATATGCCTTCTCAAGTATAGGTAAATCATGAACATCATCAAACTCATCTTGATCATCATGATCAGCTCTGCCACTAAATGTGTCATGGATCAATGTATTCGTACCATCATCTTCAACTGTGTTTTTTGGCACATGATCATCTTCATCCATAGGATCATTAACTTCATCTTCAATATTCACAGCTCCATGTTTGTCTACTTACAAAACCACATTCTTCAGGCCGTGATAATCCATATCATCTGCCCTAGGGTGCCCAACCTTTATAATAATGATTGACACAAATAAACCATGATCATGATCAAGTGATTATATATATATAATGTTAAAATGATATAAACATTTACAAATTCAATCAATATAAACACATATAATGAACAACTTACCAATGGATGATAATAATTCCCCCCTTCAACGTGACCATGCTGCCTACAATGTTTCTCAGCTGTTGTGATTAAAAGTCATCTCGTCTTTCAGCCCTTGCAATTATTGCAAGGACAATAACATTTCCCATCACCCTTTCTTTTAAATCTAGCCCACAATCTATCAAGTGTTCTTCATTTTATTTTGGACTAATATTATCTGACATGATTTTTCTTTACCAAGCTTGACTATTTAGATCTTAAAAAAATATCAAACTCACACTCCAATGATTTTTATTGATAGACAGGTAACATAATCTAATAATTTTGATATTTTACACCAAAAAAAAATTGGCATGCAACCACCCCTACAAAAGAGAAGATAGTCTGAGGTTAATGACCCCAAAAACACTTTCAAATGTTAATTCCAAAACTTATTAAATTCTGATTTTAATATGATTTCCAACCGTTAAGACTCCTAAAATTAGAATATTGAACTTGATCACAAACTTTCTACAACAATGGAGGTAGCAAGATAGTAAGAGCAAGTGACCCATTCCTAAGGAGCAACAAGTCAAAATCATCATTGCTAATGTCAATATGGATTTATCCTTTTAGTTAAAGATGCAATGTGCCACTTCTGATGACAAGCTTATCCCTAGGGCCCTCAACATTGAGAGAGCACTAATAAAAAACAACATAAGCATTGGTAAGAGAATGATTAAGGTACAAACCCTAGGCCTTCGTAGAAACATAAACAATAACTATAGCGGATTAGTGAGGTTGCAATACCAGAAAGATTGAGACATTGTAGGTAATAACAAAATCTTGCAATCTAAAGATTGTAGCCAATAACAAGCACACTATGTAGCTTAGTGACATTTGTAAATGCAATATATGGTAAGAAGAATGACAGTCACTTGAGATGTGATAGTCAAAAAGAGGATGAGCAGTGACAAGATAATAAAGCACAAACCTTGCATAGTAAAGTGGAGATTTTAACAGTGAGTTTCCTTACCCCCTTGCTGAACTTAAGGGTTTTTCAAATGCTTTTGGTAGTGTTAGACAAGGCAAATGCAATCAGGGAATGACTGTCCAAATGAAGTAACAGTAGTAATCATAGGTTCAATGTTTCTTCTTAGCCATTAATGCATAATGGAGGTAGTGGATTGCATGTTTGAGCAGTATTTTGAGAGTCATCAAAGATGGGAGAATAGTGAATAATACTGAAATATGCTAACCAATTTTTTTGATGAAGTAACACAACATAACCAACACTTAACCAACTTGATTAGCGTTAGCTCCAAATAGAAAACCAAACTTGAAAAGAACTCACCAAGAATGCACACTCAATCCCAATGAGGAATATGTGTTGTCATATGGTGGATGAGCTAAATGAAAAATACTTGAAAGAAACTACTCAACGTCAAGAATGTGCACTCAAGATCCCACTGAGGGCGAGCTGCGAACATTTGACAGAGTGATTAATTGAAAACTGAAATAAATAGGCGGATAACCAGCCATAAGACAATTTCCACACTACCACCAAATAGTGGGGGGAAAAGACTACAATTAAAACACTTCGTCTGCTGCGGCAGGCATCCACTTAAGAGTGGGGATTCACCACTTGAGAGTGGGTACAAAGATATATCAAATGTTCGTTCTTCCACACTGGCGGTAAACCATCCAGGGGTAATTAATATGAAATTAAACAAGTAATTTGCAGCAATGACATTGGTTGGATTAGTACTACTAAATCTCAACCTTACAATTCAAGAGTCTACAAATACAAGTATTACAATGATAGGAAATAAAGCCAAGAAGAGAAGAATGTATTCTATCAATGTTCTTTGACTTCCCAATGATAAATTAAAGGCCAAACTGAAAATTAATGAATTCTGATATAAAAATCTGAGTTCTGGAAATTTTGATCAACAAACTATAAACACCATAAAATGCTCATAACTTGGTCAAATTACCTCCAAATGATGTGAAATTAGTTGCAATGATCTCCTAGAAGATAGGCGCCCATTCCATGATGAAGAAACAGCAGCAAATGATGAGTATTATTTTCTTAGCACAATTCCCAATGTTCTAGAATGTTACGGCCTTGAGCAAGGGCAATTTTGACAAGTAAAAAACATAAACTCAAAACTAAAATCTGAAACTCTCCAAAGATGGTCGCCTTGGGTGTAAGAATGGATTGGAAAAGTACCCACAAGCAAATTAAATTCACTCCAAAAGCTGTATGCAAAAACTACTTTCAGCTGTGACTATATCAACAACTTCAAAACTGGAAATTTCATCAAAATCTTCAACTATTGAGCTCAATCTGCTAGTCTGATTTGAGAAGCAGCAAATGACCAACTAGGTGTTGTATTTCAAACATGAAATTGGATTGGAACTAGGAGGTAAGCATCCCTCGAAGTATTAAACAAGTTGTCATTTCGACAGCATAACATTAGCATAAAAATATTGGATCATAAGCTCTTCAAACAGCAACAATATATAAGCTTTTGTTGGAAAATGAAGCAACAAGAACTCTTCAAATTCCAAGAAGTTGAATCACTTCAACTTCCAAAAGGGACGCCACCTTTTTGCCTCTTACTTTTTGAAATAATAAAATATCATTCAACTTCCCTTTTAGGCATCCATTTCATATTGCAACAATAAAGCATTTATTAAATAATTAAATGCTCACTTGACCCCTTTATGTCCCCTTCTTTAAAACAACTTGAAGTCATCAAGCCTAGGTGTGGGGTACAACTTCAAGACATGAAAATTGACTAAGTCTGAAACTCAGTCCAAGGAGATAACCAAATACAATGCCCAAGCTGCAACTGATGAATTGCTAAAAATAGCAAACTGACAAATGCCAAACTAAACCAAGTTGATGATGATGCTTCTGCCAAAAATGAACTTACTAAAAATAGTAAATGCCAAAAATAGTAAGTTAACTTCAAAACCATAGAAAGCCAAACTAAACACTGAACTGCAAAGGATTGAATTGCTGCAAGATAGATACTGCCAAAAGATAGACTTGCTAAAAATAGCAAACTGCTATAAATAGTAAGTCTGCACAACATCCTCTGAATGCCAACTGAGTAGTATCTGAAAGAGGAAACCCTAGTTTTCTACTTTAGCTTAGCCTACGGATTTCTGGAAATAGGCTAAATCCAAAAGAAGAGTGTATGGCCAAAATGGGGACATTACAAATACCTTATGGACTATGAAGTAGTGTCAATAAGGTTGAAGGATCTTAAGAACTACAATACCATGATACAATGAGTCCCCTATAGTAAGTAGGAAGTCTATAGGGCATAGTTTAATTTTATAGAAGGATGCTCATGAAAGGAATCTTCAAGTGATAGTGAGTGGGTTGTTTAAGATTGTAGCTGAGGGTGTAATACCTAATCTTAAACGAAGTTAGCAAAGTAGTAAATGTGCAAGAAAATCGAATCGTACACAACAAACAATTCATAATGTTATCTTTCATAATGCCTTGAGTTTGAAGACAAAAATCTCATTGTATCTTCATGATGAAGTGGTGACCTTAATGGTCAATCACTGACAACCATGATTTTAAAAAATGTTATTGTGCTTATGGAGGAAACATTTTAAGCAAGGCAGTGAGTGGTGGTTTGGAACAATGGTAGGTATGAAGGACTTGCTTTATATGCATACTATGCAGTCTAGCTTAAGACAACATTCTTAGAAGAGATTGAAGGTGGATTATGGAATTCAAGGGTTATCATGAAAATGATTAAAGCAAAGACTAAGATCTATTTAAAAGCCATGGTCAAGAAGATATTAAAGATGTCACATGCAAAACCCTAGTAGCTGGAGTAATGAATACAATGCCAAAGAGGATAGTGTGCTAGGGCAGATTTAGGAGATCTCCACATTATCTAATTACAGGGAAATACATCATTTATTTATTTTTTAATTAAAAGAAATCATTCTAAAGCCTATATAGGATACATTGATACTTCAAAAGCCTCTTAAGGGTTTGAGATTATGCAAATATATGTCAAGTAACATTCATAAGGTTTAGAAAATCTTGATCACTCTCTAGAATAGCCCATTAAACATGGGTTGTGCTTGAATGCACTACATAATTGATATAACACAACCACTTTGCATATCAACCAGAGTTATAGGCTCCTTATTGCAACAAGAGGTAATCACTCTTCGATCATGCTATAATTACATCCTAACCTGTTAAACTTGAGACAACCTGAATGCACCCAATGATGATTAGCACCTACATTATACAACCTGAATTAACTACATTATATGAGTGCCTCCATTTATATCACAACATAACCACATTAAACTTGGGTCACACATGAATGCATCCTGTATTTGCTATAGCACAATTGTGCCACATGACCAATAGAGTTATGGATCACATAATTACAGTCACAAGAATCTATTCCTTGGTTGTGATCTTATGGTGATTCCACACAAAAAAATCTAGACATGAAATTCTCAAAACCCTTAACCTCTAAAAATGAAATCTGATGAGATGTTGCTTTAAAATATGATTTTCAAACCTGGAACTACAAATCTGACTTCACAACTGAATTCTACAAAAATAATAGCTACCCTCAACTTTGTGATATCTTCTTATTTTTTTCTCTAATTTTTTTCTACAGAAAATGGATCCTTAGTTCTCCACAAAAGCTGTCTCAGAGTAGAGAAAAACAACTTTGTCATAATAAATGATTGTGAACTCACTTTTCTTTAATAATAGAAATACAATTTTTTTTTCTATTTTTCATGTTTGTCAAAAATTTGACGAAAATGATAGCCGACATTTCAACGAGCCCTAGGTTCGTCGAAATTTTGACGAACATTGGGGATAAACTTTCAAAAATTGAAAATTACACATCAAATTTTACAAGCACCCGACGAACATCGAATTTTACATATTTCGTTGGACAGTTTCGTCAGATTTTGCAGTCAAATGTATTAGTGTCATGTGAAAAATACATCTCCCTTATTGGGGTTGTGAAACCCAACAATAAATTCACTATTATTTAATCTCAGAAATTCGAATAACATAAATCAAATGACTGAAAGAAAGAACTAAAGCATGCACAACACCATTCACTAAAATATTGAATGCAGAGAAAACCAATCACACTTTGACACAATGATTTACCCTGGAAAACCCCTAACTCTAGGGAAAAACCAGTATTTAAAGAGAGATTTTATTACTACAGAAA
This sequence comes from Sequoia sempervirens, assembly GCA_007258455.2. Lineage (NCBI taxonomy): Eukaryota > Viridiplantae > Streptophyta > Pinopsida > Cupressales > Cupressaceae > Sequoia > Sequoia sempervirens. The sequence continues at coordinate 230,800 of VDFB02373114.1, read as the reverse complement.
GGAAGAAATTTACAACTGCCAGAACTTGGCATCCACAACAATACTGTAAACTTGGATAATATTCAACTTCTTCTTCTACTCACTACAACCTCTCTTTCATCTTGTGTCATTTCCTGCAAAAAACCTTCAATCTGTATATCTCAACTATATCTGGATGTGATCGTCATCTATAATTAACTATTTTATTTTTATGCCTACTTTCTCCATGTCGGTTGTTCTTAACCAAATGTCATTTTACCACAGCTCTTCATGTCAAACAATCATAAGAGGGAGTCAACGTGGATAGAAAATCAAGAACATGCAATAAACTAGTTTGGAAGTGTCCGAAGCAAAAATTATGGAGGGACAATTTATTTGTGGAGTTGAAGCAGAAGGAGAAGGAGAGGGAGAGCAGCAAGGTTTGTCTGAGTTGCCTCGACATATAAAGAAATATATATTTGTGAAGCTTCCATTATAATCAATCTCTGGCTCTCGCCTTGTTTGCAAAGAATGGAATTCTATTTTGTCCTTGCACAGTTTTGTGTCCTCATTGCCCAAAAAAAATTCATGGCTTCTTGTCTGCGTAAAGACTATTGCATGGCCTACTGCTTTTCCACACAAAATGGAAGACCATCTCTCTCTCTTTCCTCCTAACTCCTATCGAATGACTTTTTAATGCTTGCAAGGTTTCAAGTGCAGGGTTGGGGCTGCTTTTATTTGAAACCCCAAAGTTTTATTATGTTTGCAATCCACTTACAAAAGTTTATGCAGAGATATAAATTGATGTGATTGGATGCTAATCGGACTTGTACAAGGATGAAGCGGTGATGAGCTCTATTTGGTAGCTAGGTTGGGGCCCTTTTGGGCCGATATTTTTTCCATCCGAATCTATCATTATTTTCAAAATTCATGGAGGATTAAGTTTGAGTTTTTAGAGAAAACAAAGTTTGGAATATATGCTTATGGAATGGTTGCGTGCAATGGCATTCTTTTCTTTAAGTCATTCTGACCTATGACTATTGTGGGGCACAACATTCAACATGCTTCCATCATGCCTGTGAGAATAGCTGCATTACCCCACCACATCCTTGAAAATGTTAATGTGCATATATCATATATGACTACATATGGGTTGTCTGTTCTATTGGTAGTGAGGGATCTATTAAAGGGTTTTGATTATCTTGGAGTTATTTCAAGACAACAAAGATGAGATGCTTTGGAAGTAGACAGAGTTTGTAACAATGCCACCAACCACTCTCCCTCACTACTTTGAGACAGGTTATGAGAAATGTGTTGTGGTGGGAGATTATTTGTGTTTTATCAAGAATTTTTTTAAATTTGTAAGGGGAGTTGCATATAATTTGAAGGAAGGGTTTTGGCAATGCCTTCCCCAATGTGCAGATATATATTATTCTATGATTTTGTCATTTTAACTTAATGTAATGGTGAAAGGGTGGGAGTCAAGCTGGTGAAAGGGCGACAGTCAATCTTCTGCGCTAGATTAATTCTATATGATTTCTTTTTAAAATGGTATAAATGTTTTTTTAAATTGAAAAGTGATGGATTATTGTAATAATAAGAGAAATTATTTAAAACAAGAATTTTAAAACAATTTTGTTAATGAATTTGAATATAAATTATTATTAGTATATTTATAGAAAAGATATTTGAGATATATGTCTATTAAAATTATAATGAAAATTATTGAAAATTCATGTAAAATAAATTAAAATTATAAAATTACTAAATAATATTAAATATATTTATTTAAAAATGTTGAGATATATACATATAAATAAATTTACATTGTTTATTTTATTTTATATTTCACCGTTTGTGTCATTAATAAATTAATTCTTTTAAGTGAATAAAATAATTATGAAATAACTCTTTAATAAATGTATTTAGCAAATTGAAAATAACATTTTATAAATAAATAAGTGTCATGTAATGGCTGGTATGGTAAGTATAGTATTTTAGATTTGAAAAATATTAAATGTAAGTTTTGTTACTTTTTGCTCTATTTGTATGAGGGACTTATAGGAGTAGTAACTTTGACTTGGAGCCTATTTGACTTAAAATTTTACGTGGAGGAATGTCTTGAAGAGTTGATCCAAAATATTCAATTGGAACACATCTTGACACATTTTTAGGGTTTATTCCAACAATCTAACCCTCAAAATGATATATTTATGTTTGAAGAATTTTCAAATTTGTTTTTTTTTTTTTAGAAGTTTGTAGTTCTCAATTAGTATTACTTTAGTTAGACCCAAACAATTAGATTTGATAGTCCAATGAGAAAGAATTAGGAGAAGTTATACTAGCTAAGGAAATTATTTTAGTTGGAGAAATAAAATGGAATGAAGATGAAACAAAGTTAATTGAATTTTTTGAGTAATTGTATTGGTGTTTGGAATAATATTCATCAATGATTATCTTCAAGTTAAATAACCTTCTTATTTGAGTCTTTGTATCTTATGAAATTAAATTATACTACATGATTATATTGTAATTTAAGGAGAAAAAATGGTAGCATGATTAAATTAAAATATTCAATGTATGTTTATTATTTACATGTATCATGATTTTCTTCATAAACATTTGCATACATACATACCATTCCACCAATCATCCTTAGTTTACACAAACACATAGTCGACCAAAAGATAGATGCATAAAACCCTTAATAGTCGAGTATATGATATCCTCAAGTGTTGTGCATAACCTTCTCTTCTTATTTTCCTTTTATTATTAATTTATTTTTCATTTTTCTCTCTTTAATATCCTTTTGTTTATCATTTTATTTTGATTTTTATTGCTTTATTTTTTGTAATTATATTATATTGAATCAAATTGTTCAATTCTTTGATTTAAATTATTTTATATTTTATATTGATTCATCTTTTGAATTTCTCTCTTCTTCATTGTTTTTCAAATATGCATTTTTTTTTCTTTCTTCAAATTGATTAACTTATTTAATTTTCCTTCCTTACCTTGTTTTCATTATGTTTTTTTTTTCTCATTTATCTTCCTTGTTATCTTCTTATTACGCCATACAATGACGTCAAGAGTATGTGTACATTTTTATTTTCCCCATTTAATTTGATGTCTACTAACCCGTCACAAAGTAAAGTATTTATCAATAGATTTATGCTTTTAAATTAGATTTTAAAGTACTTTACATAATGCAAAAATTTCCTTGTTTTAGGTTAATGAAATTAATTATATGCACTCAAATAAATTAATCAATATATTTATTTTGATTTTAATCTTCATATCATTGGATCACATTAGGACATTTTACAAGAGGAGCCTATTGCAACTTAGTATATTTGATGAAGCAAAAAAATAAAATAAAAGAGATTTGATGAAACAAAAAAGTCAAATAAAAGAGATTTAATGAAAAAAGAAAATCAAATCAAAGAGATTTGATGAAACAAAAGAAAAAATAAATAAATAATAAAAATTATTCAAATATTTGCATAAACTAAAATAAATAAATAAATAAATAATATTTTTTTATCCCAAAGAGCAATCAAAGATTTGATCACAAAGATAAATCAATCAAAAAAGAAAATTAGAGAATGATAACTCTCGATGTATTTTATATATATATATATATATATATATATATATATATATATATATATATATATATATTATATGTATGTTAGTAATAGTAGATTGGTATTGACATAGTGTGATGATTTAAATGTAGTGTTATTTTTCTTGCCACCAAGGTTCGAATAAAAAATGTTTACTTGTTTTAAAAAAAAAAATTAATAGTAAAAAATGTTACATAAAAATAATTACCAATTATTTTAGGTATGCCTTAATATATTTTGTAGTTGATTTGTTAATTTATGTTTGATTAGGTTCTAAGGAACCTTTGCATATGTGTAGGATGATTGGCCTTTCATTGTATATGTAGCTACACTATGAATTTTAAAGTATGCAATATAAGAAGTTGAGATTTGAGCAATCCTTATGCTTATTTGTGTACAAATAGATAGTTTGATACATATTTGCAAATTTTCTATTTGTAGTTTTTTATTGACTATTATGTCACGAGTTGCAAAGCCTTTAGAAAAATTGGAAAGGGGAACCTATCTTTGTTTATGTCCTTTCAATTTTAGTGATTTACTTTCAACATTTCTCTCTCATCCCTTGTCAATTAGGCACAAGTAAGGATAGCTAAGGGGCATCCTTTCAATCCTAGAGATTGGCTCATCTACACTTTTTCCCCTTGCTTAATGACTTTACATGACACATTTCTTATGAAAAGACATTAAGTTATAAAAAGTTATGAAGCTTAATTGGATAATACTTTGGGTCATATGCAATGATAAAAGAAAAAATAAAAATGTGCAGGAAAACATTATATATATTAGGAAACAACATCATATACATGGAAATGAAATACATGCATCAAAGAGCATACATGTATAAATATCGTAAATAATCTCCTAGCTTGGGTTTTGAAAAATAAAGACATCACTTGAATATCATAACCCTAACAAGGAACCCTAGGGAAAATATCTATGAGGAAACCACATAGAATTACAACTATTTCCTAGCACATCATCATGAGAAGGAAAATTATCGTCAACATAAAATATAAAAGGAATCTATAATATATTTTAGACTTTATATAAAACTAGAAATTATTAGAAATGATCACATTTGAAATATGTTGAGAAAACCCTCAATGTCAAAACCCTAAGATGGGTAAGATAGGAATTGAAAAAATCTCATAAGAAAATCTAAACTCTAATAATAAATTCACAACAGTAGATCTGAACCTTAATTGTATTAATAATGAAAGATATGTAATAAAAAAGTTAGATCTAAAATTTTAATAATGAAGGATAAATCCTAAGATGCATGTAGAGATATCCAATTCACCAAATTTTAATGTAATGAAAATTGTACTTTCACTATAATTTTCTTACGACAAAATAATAAGCAATAATACAAGTTTAAAATTTTTTGTTCAGATTGATATAATAAACATAATACTTAAAATAAATCATATTTGATATTTAGCTTGAATTTTAATAATAATAATAAATTAGTATTGATATAATTTGATGGTTTAAATGTGGCGTTATTGTTGTTGTCACTAAAATTTGAATAAAAGTTTATTTCTTTAAAAAACAAAAACTAGTAAAAAATGTTAATAAAAATAATTACCAATTAGTTCAGGTATGCCTTAATATATTTCCTTAAAATAATTACCAATTAGTTCAGGTATGCCTTAATATATTTCCTTCCTTTAATTGTAACGTACTCGTAAAATTAGCGAAAATTCTACTTTCGTTTGCAGTAACTGTGGCTGCTGGGATTCGAGCCCAGGTCTCCACGACCACAACGTGGAATTCTCACCACTAAACTACAGCAACCAACGAGTTAAACTTCTAAATGTATTTTTACAGTATCCTATTGTATACAGAGAACTTTTTATTCTGTGGATGTTAGACACATTGCCCGCGGTACGTGTAAATTTATTTTCTTCTCGCCCTTCTTTCTCAATAGCGGACGGGATTTCGCATACCATAAGAAAATTCCGTTTCTGACGTCTCGAGATAAATTCCAGATGAGAGGTAATATTCACTACAGCCTATTAGCTATTTCAATCAAAATTCTATACACAATAACTTCAATATCTGGCCTATTAGCTCAGATGGTTAGAGCGTCGTGCTAATAACGCGAAGGTCGCAGGTTCGAGACCTGCATAGGCCATCTTACAGGTTGAAACTTATAAAGCACGACATGAGTGTTTAAAGATTGCAAAATAATGTTAATGGAGTTTCGGAGATTTGCACTCCCAAAAGAATAGCTTATGCTATTTTGGGAGGGAACGAAATGAATATGGGACTAATATGGGACATGCTCCAAGTTGAAAATATTCAAGTATCTTTCTTATTGGGGATTTTGATAAGAAGAAGTTTGTAGGCAAAGGCTTGGGGATTTTGCATCAAATTCTAGATTACTAGAGTTGAGCATTGAATTTGGACCATACAGCATTCCTAAGGCAGTATTTCCATTCCACTTCACGCTGGGATACAGAGAAGTTTAGAAAGAAGCTACATCCAGATTTGTTTTGAGGGGAAGAAAAAAGTGTTGACACGATAATGCCAATTTTTGAGGAAGTTGCAAGGGTTTAAGATGGATAAATTGATGCAAAGCTCGGGGGATGAGGGATATGATAAGTTTGATCACTTGTTTATTGTAGTGTACCCATTATTCATTGAGTCATGGGTCAATGATTTTTGACTCATTAACTCAACTCATGAAAGATGGGTCAATGAGTTTGTCAAACTCATTGACCCATCTTTCATGAGTTGAGTCAATGAGTCAAAAGTCATATTTGAGTCATTGACCCATAACTCATTGAAACACAAACTCATTGACCCATGTTTCATGAGTTGGGTCAATGAGTCAAAAGTCATTTACCCATGACTCAATGAAACATGTGTCAAACTCATTGACCCATGTACCCATGACTCAATGAAACATGTGTCAAACTCATTGACAAACTCATTGACCCATCTTTCATGAGTTGAGTCAATGAGTCAAAAGTCATAATTGAGTCATTGACCCATAACTCATTGAAACACAAACTCATTGACCCATGTTTCATGAGTTGGGTCAATGAGTCAAAAGTCATTTACCCATGACTCAATGAAACATGTGTCAATGAGTTGACTCCAAACTACACGGTTGAATCCTGATAGCAATATCACAATTTGACACATTGTGAAAAATACCTCCTACTTATTAAGGTTATCATTTTTTTTTGTACGCTAATAATTACAACATTAAATGATGAAGAAATGCATACCAACACATTAGTGTTGTTGTTATACATGATAACACTACACACACATTAGTGTTGTTACACATGACAACAATCCACACACAAATTAGTGTTGTTGGAAGATGCATATAGTAAACACAAGTACATAAAAGACATCATCTTGATCTATGAGTGCTGACATACATCTTGATGGAGCTCAACCTCATAAATAAATGCAAAACTAAATTAAGTAGATTCAATAAAATGAATAGTTCTCTATTTAAAACATAAGAATGACACTATTAACGAATGCACAATTAATCATCTTTTTCTTTCTTTCATATTAAGAAAGAGTATATGAGGGATAATAATTAAATAATTGCCACATCTATTTCAATTCCTTATCTAATGTCATATAATATCATAAAGGAAATTATGAAGTTTACATTTAACTTGTTGTTCCAACATCATAATCTTGCATACAAAGACATAAGTGAATTAAATCTTCAAATATACATGAATCTACATTTTAAATATCTGGAAAAGCATTGATAAAACCTTAGGTACAAAGTTCTCAAAATAATCCCTCCAGAATGCAACAATTATTTTATGCAAAGAAGAAACCGCTTCACTCAACCACTCTCTTGGCTAAAATAACTCAACTATAGTTTACTAATTTTCACCAATAATAGGTTGACATGTGTCCATTCTCTTCAAGGTAAGCCAACAAGTACATGAAGCACTTCTATAAGGGAAATATCCCTACAAACCCCTTAGCAATTAAATAAAAAATTAAACATAATTATTTAATCCTATGAAGAGTGTTAGCAAGAAAACTGAGGAAACACAAACCAAAGTTCTGAGCCCCAAGTACTTTTTGAGTTGTAGTTTATATGTTGGACTCATTCATATAAAGGGAGCAATGGTTTGATTCAGACAAAGTATTAATTAGTTAACCATATATAGTTCATAATAGTAGACAACACAATGTAGATAGAATTTCGGTATCAATATATTATTAATCTTGATGGAGTATATTCACATCCTCTTATATCTCCTTTTACATCATAATAATTATCATATAAGTAGGAGGTATATTCCATAGCATGTCAAATTATGATATTGCTATTAGGATTCAACCGTGTAGTTTTACAAGTCAAACTCATTGACCCATGTTTCATGAGTAGTGGTTCACAAGAACCCATCTCTCATTGCATCTAGGTGATGCTCACAGAGGTGAAGCATTGGACCTTCCTGAGAGGTCACTGATTCTAGTACTACTCCAACTCAAGTGCACTTAACCATGGAGAAAACACTTGCTAAAGGTTTTGCAAATGGGGTTGCAAGCTAAGTGGGCTTAACCTTGGAGAAAACTCCATGGTTAAGCACGCTTGAGCTAGAGTAGTACTAGGATGGGTGACCTCTCAGGAAGGTCTAGTGCTTCACCTCTGTGAGCATCACCTATATGCAATGAGTGCTAAGTGGGTCATTCATTATCGTGAGAGATGGGTTCTTGTGAATCACTACTCATGAAACATGGGTCAATGAGTTTGATTCTTAAAACTACACGGTTGAATCCTGATAGCAATATCATAATTTGACATGTTGTGGAAAATACCTCCTACTTATCAATTGATGAGCTAAAGGGGCTCTATAATGAATGATTCATAAGGCACAACACTTGTTGAAGGTTTTGTAAATGGGGTTGCAAGCTAAGTGGGCTTAACCTTGGAGAAAACTCCATGCTTAAGCGCGCTTGAGCTAGAGTAGTACTGGGATGGGTGACCTCCCAAGAGGGTCTAGTGCTTCACCTCTGTGAGCTTTACCTAGATGCAATGAGTGCTAAGTGGATCATTCATTATCATGAGAGATGAGTTCTTGTGAACCACTACTTATGAAAGATGGGTCAATGAGTTTGACTCGTAAACTACATGGTTGAATCCTAATAGCAATATCATAATTTATCATAATCTTTCTCTATACTTTGTACATATTCTAATTTCTACTATTTCCTCTTCTTTCTCGTCTTTGTACTCTGCTATATATACCTTTTCCTATAAATATATCTATGGAATGGGATGTGACCCATCCATCTAACCCCTATCCTAAATGATATATCTTGAATCTTATGCTTCGTGATTTCTTTGCGACAAGATATGGTAGGATTTGCTTGGTGATGTATAAACTGTTGCACTTTCCTACCAACATCATCCCCTCTTTCAAAATGTTGGCTTGTCCTCAAGTCAACTCTACTCCACGGGGATAATGTCCTTATATATCTCCTCAACATGAAAAAAGTATTGAAATCGTTGGGTTTGGACTTGAATTTGTAGCAGCAGCTGCTCTGCCTCCAGAAGTGTATTTGGGATTTGGATCTTCTGCACCAGTTGGCGTGCTTCCTAAAAGACATCAATAAATGGTTGCAGCGAGTCTTTGAACAAAATTACATCACGTTACCAGTTGGATCTTCTGCATCAGTATTCTAGTCACAAAGACATCAATAAAGAGACAAAATTACTTAAGTACAACATTTTTTACTGTGTGACAAATGACTGTTATAAACACTGCAAACTCATTTTATCTCTGAAAATTAGCTTTTTCCAATGAATGATGAGATAATAAATATTTTCAGACATGAGACAAGTTTATCCATTAATTGTCGACTCACAAATCCACTGACAGAAGCCTATCAACTAATTAAAACATTCAGACCGATATAATTAATGAATCCCAACAGTCAATTTTGAAAGGAAGACAAGTGTTTGAACTGGGTTTAAATGGTGAAAAGTAACCATCAGAATATTTATATTTGTCTGTTCAAATTTAAAAGGAAGACAAGTGTTTGAACTGGGTTTAAATGGTGAAAAGTAACCATCCGAATATTTATTTGTCTGTTCAACCCTATGTCGTAGATTTAATATTCATCAATTTGACTGTGGCCAACTATGAGCCCGTGTCAAAACAAATCAACTTAAACATTCACTTTTGCTTGATTTGTCGATGTCATAAAATTCAATGAAAAAACATGCGCTGCTGATCTTTGTAGAGATCTAACAAATGGATGGTGCCAGTCTTTAGCTCACCAAGAATTCACTTGTTATCATGCTACCTCATCTTTGATTGGGAATAAATTTGATAGTTACATATATTATCGGAATAGATCATAAAACCATATAATAGGAACTTGAGATACCGTTGATAACAAATCCTGAAACATTTTAAACATCAACTTATAGCTTGGGAGAGGGATCATAAACATGAAATGGGGAACAGAGTTATCTTATGATTAAGAATCTTATATAACCAGTAATTTGTGACAAATATAATAAAGAAGAGATGGTAAAAAATAAAGTAAAACCAGATTATATCAGTAAATGTAATCATGATTATTAGTTGGTTTAAAATTGAGATATTTGGATAATAACATGATCATGATAAATGGAATGTAGATGGAATATGATAGAGCTAAGATAGGAAAGTCTAAATGTAAGTACCTAACCAAAAAAAATATCTCCATTTTGGAAAATAGAGAAACCGGAAAAAAAGCAATAATGAAAATACGATTTTTGACGATGTATTTTTATAGAGTGAGCATGTCACTCTACCACCCTAAAGTTTGTGATCACTGAGCTTGTAGAAAGTTTAGCTGCATGGAATAAACACCCCTTTGTATCATACCATGCAAACATAACACAAACATAAACAAATATGACCTAAAATTTGAGGCTAATGTCTGAAAATGATAGCAAGCAAAAACAGCCCCACTTCTCACAAGCAATAATTGCACTAAGAAGTGATATCACTAAAGTGTCAAAAGTTGCTTCCCAACTAACAATTGCAAACTTGTACTCACAAATATCAGCAAAAGATAAAATCACCCTCAGCCACCTAACGTTGAAATTTCTGATCACAACCCTGGTATCATATTCAACTACCATTCTTCATCTACAACAGAATTTCAACCCTCGCCATTGCCAACACTTTTAAGCAAGGTCGCCTATATTAGATAGCAGTTTCATCCCTCCATTTCACTAACGGTTTAAGCTTTTCAAAATGGAAGTGCCAAGCGGTAGTGGTAGTGCAAAGCCTCATATTGCTCTCTTCCCTTCCATAGGAATCGGCCATTTCATGCCTGCCACTGAATTCGCTAAGCGGCTTTGTGTTAACCATGGTTTCTCTGTAACAGTGATAACTACAAAGTGGAAGTGGTCAGACAAGCAAGAGAGACACGCCCATAACTTGGCCTCTTCTGGCCTGGACATCCGCTTTACAGAGCTTCCCGATGTAGGCTTCGACGAGGCGGGTGATAGCCAGAGTATGAAGATAGAAGCTCGAATTTCCTTGTTCATGGAGAAGGCAGCATCGCATGTTGGGTGTATTCTCCAGTCCTTGCTGAATTTCTCTACGCCTATTTCTGCCTTGGTCATAGATTTCTTCTGTGCCCCCACTTTGAACGTTGCGGCCAAGCTAAGAGTACCCACTTATGTATTATTCACCTCCTCAGCGTCGGGGCTGTGTCTTATGTTGGGTTTTCAGAAACTCACTTTGAAGAAGAATCAAATGTCGTTTAAAGACCAGCAGGATGAGGATGGAGATGGGGATGAGGACTTTTGGGTAGAGATACCGGGAGTTCCGGTATTTCCTGCAAGGGATCTGCCTGAGGCCATGAAAGACAGCTCCGATCCAGCGTTTCGTGGGTTCCTCCACCATTGCAGTTGCCTCGTGGAAGCAACTGGGATTCTCATAGATACTTTCCAAGAGTTGGAGGCCGAAGCTGTACAATCCCTTGAACAAGGAAAAGTTTTGAGGGCTTCGTCATCGACCATCTCAAATACCACACAAACTTGTGGTATAGAAAGTGAATTGGCTGTAGATCAGTCAAAAAGACCATCAATCTATGCAATTGGTCCCCTGATATCGGAATCACTTGAGACACATGAGTGTCTCAAGTGGTTAGATCAACAACCTTCCTGCTCTGTTGTGTTTGTTTCGTTTGGAAGCCAGGCCATTTTCTCAAGTAAGCAGATTACAGAAATTGCCCATGGACTGGAAGCAAGCGGGCATCGATTTCTATGGGTAGTGCCCGAAGAGAGCACTACTACTACAAATTTGGAAAGTACGGGTCGCTTAAGCACGGCTCGCGCAGAACATAGTAATATCACCATCGAGCAACTCTTACCCAAGCATTACGCAAGTCAAACCAAAGACAGAGGACTTGTGGTTCTCAATTGGGCTCCCCAAATTTCTGTTCTTTCTCACCCCTCTACTGGAGGCTTTATTTCTCACTGCGGTTGGAACTCGACACTGGAAAGCATTTTTTATGGGGTTCCAATGATAGGCTGGCCTTTGTTTGCTGAACAGAGGTTGAACAGGTTTATGCTTGTTAACCATAACAGGGTAGCCATGGATCTCAAGATGGACAGCGATGGGTTTGTAGGGAGAGCGGAAGTGGAGAGAACAGTGAGGACATTGATGGAAGGAGAAGAGGGAATTAGAGTAAGGAAGAATATGAGCGAATTAAAAGAGAAGGCAAAGGCTGCATGCATGGAAGGAGGGACTTCGCACAACGCCATGCTCAGTGCCGCTGCTCATATCAAGCAGAAGCAAGGGATTTAGAATTCTGCAGTTAATTGGTTGTAAGCTCTCTTTTTGGCTGCTGTTTGTCGCTTTCTACCATGCAATAAAATAGACAAAAAGACAATAGTAATTAGTTTGTGTGTTATCATCGGGGTGACCCTTTGGTGAAATGGTGGGGCTTCTTGCCTGTACAGCCAACAACCAAGGTTCAAACCTCACGAGGTCGCTCTCTACCGCGTCAACAATGGAGTTTGTTGTTTACCTTCATATTAAGGGGAGGCTCCTTCGTGAATTGGTGGGGCTTCTTGCCTATAGTGCCAACAATGAAGGCCCAAACCTTAAAATTAGATTTAAGCCGGTATTGGCAGGGTGTGTTGGTTTAAAGGTGGCATTGTTGTTCTTGCCACCAAGGTTCAAACCCCGTTGGGGTGGTATTGTTGAATGGTTGTATTCTGGTTCATAGCTACGGTCAAAAGCGTTTACTGCTTGAATAAAAAAAAAGTTTGTGTGTTATCTTGAAGATCCATATAATATGAACCATAATAGTAATTAGTTTGTGTGCTATTTTGAAGATCCATATAATAGGAACGACAATAGTAATTAGTTTGTGTGTTATTTTGAAGATTCACATAATAGGAATGACAATAGTAATTAGCTTGTGTGTTATCTTGAAGATGCATATAATAAAAATGTCAATAGTAATTAGTTTGTGTGTTATTTTGAAGATCAATATAATAGGAACTTGTGATATTATTGGTTACAATTTAAACCATCTGAAACATTTTAAATGGAAGTTTATAGCTTTGAAAGTAGTCATAAAAATGAAATGGAAACATAATATCACATGATGAAGAAACTCATCAACATGAATCAATAAACTGAGTGTGTATTTTATGAAGTACAATTTATGAAATGATTGTTTTTTACAATTTTTTTATGTCTTTGTTGTATTTATGGTTTGTTTGTTTTTAGTCTGCAGTTATCAGTTGGCACCTCTTATTCTTTGTAAGTTGCTTTGATTAAAATAAATAAATAAATAAAAATGGATGTTTTTGTTGGATAGAATGTGATATATAACAAAAACAACAAAAATGAATTGGAACAAAATAACCATTGTACTTTGAATTCAATCATGATCTTGAGATTGTGATACCTTGATAATAAAAAAAACATGATAGAGGTTTTGGAATTGGTTTTTAGATGGAAGATGAACAGATAAAGAATGGAAATCTTAAAATCAGGAAGCAATTTATAATAATTTGATGTAAATTATAAAAGAAGTAATGCAATATATTGAAATTATTTTTCTTATAGTATATGTTAATCTTATTAATTGATTTTCACGAGAATCGCAAGGAAATTATTTTTTATCACTATTTTAATAGAATTTAATATTGCTTTAATTATTGTAGAAATACTATTGGTTAATTTGAATGATGTATGCTTATCTAAGATCAAAATGAGGTTGATCTAGAATACTTCTGGGATAATCATTGAGGTCATGTAGTATGATCATTCAAAGAGTGGAGAGTTGTTTTTTAATTTAAGGAACTATTGAACCATTGATTATGGAGCTAATACTTGAAAATGAAGCCTTCAAAAGAAGTTTTTGTATCAAAATTAATGGAAATGAAGTCTTGTTATGGATCATTGATGACATACATTTTTTAGAGATGTAATTAGAACACCTATCTCAAAGGACACTTTGCTATTGGAATTGAATGTGACCTATTTGTGAAGAATTGGGAAGAGATATGCATTAAAATTTCCCAGAGGGATTTAAAATCATTTTAATTGGGAAGTGAAAAATGTATTTAATTAGTGTTTCTTGTCAAAGATTGTTTCAAAATATTATTTCAAAAATAATTATGATTATAAATTGGGATTCCTATATAAACATAGTCATGAACATTACTAAGATTTAAAAAACATTATTTTAGAGTTTAATATTAAGGAAATATTCTATTAAATATGTTTTACTTTGTTTTTTCTATGGTTTATATATGTTTTGAGGTTAGTTTTGCAATTCATTGAGCTAAAATAGACTTGAATTAATAGCTTCATCATATATAATTAGTATTGAAGGTTGTGGAGATTTTTGGCTTTGATTTATGTATGGAATATGGTGCTTTTACTAACTTCTTTTCTATAGTTGATTTTTCCTTAGAAAATTACACCACATTATTTTTCTAGCATTATAAAGATTTATCAAGAAAAGATTGGTTTTGATTGATTTATTTTATTTCATAGAGTTAGATATTGACATGATTATAATGTAGCCTTACTCTTAATTTTCTTATTTCCTTTAATATTTAATATTTTATTTGAAAAGTAGGATACATATTAGATTAATATTTAGGTATTTAAGTTACTATTTGAATTGATATAGACTTACACCTTACATATGCATCATGAATTTTCCTTTTTTAATAAGTCTTTACTATTATCAATCTACTCATGAATATAGTGGATAGAAGATGGTGAAATACATCTACATTAAGCATACAATGATATGTGAATTACATCTAATAATTAGAACTTAAGTAGAATTAGACCTTTATGTTAAATTTTTCTTCATTTCCATTGTAGCCCCTTGAATCGACTAGAGCTATCAACAAGGTCTAGGTTCCTCAAGAATACAAAGAATAGTGTGATAAACCTTGGGGGAAGAAATTTCATTTCAAGTGGAATATTCTCTTCCACTTGAGTTGTTATGTCAAAATATGCATAAAAAATCTAGCGATAAGTATTTAGTTTGAATCAAAAGGCATTGCTAAAGTGGTATTTCCACTTTATATGAACATGGAAAGAAAGGATGATGGTATTATTATTTAATTAGGCCTATTTTCCATCACCACCTTCCAAGAATAATTGGGACCTAGGAACACTTTTCCTTTCAATCTCTCATTAATCTCTCAACATAACCCTAAAATCTAGCCTCCTTAGATGCACATGTACCTAACTTCCCTCATGTTCTTAACCACTTACTAATCTTAGTAAATTAATATTATCCATGCACATTCTAGCTACCTTCATTCTCTCCTAGATCCCATGGAATTCCTCTGAACCATTCTCCATCCTTGATCTCACAATTAGATATTGACCATCCATTTCCCATCCCAAAATTCTATAAATTCAAGCACTCCATCTCTCATTTTCATCAATTATCACTCAAACTAGAAACATATGCTGTCAGAATTTGTAACATTCAAGCAAGGGCATCCACATTTCAAAGCATTCAAGGAGCAAATCAAATCAACAATGGAGGTTCATGGTAACTTTTGAGCTTATTACTTATGTTATTGTGTTGTTTTTCTTTCATTGTTGACCTCTATCTAAGGTTTGTGATAGTTTAGAATTGAGTCTTTTGCATTGCATTTGATTTCTATTTCAATTTCTAAATTAGGGCTTATAGGTACTAATAGACCTACAATTTATTGTAATCCATTTCTCTTTACCTGTTTATTGAATTTAATCTTTTTAGTTGAAATAGGGACATTAATGCACTGTGTAATGTAATTTAAAAAATTGACATAGTTTACTATTTTTCTCAATGTCTTGAATATAAGTATTTATTTTTTTGTAATGAACCTATCTTGCTTATAAAATAAATATAAATATTAAATATTAAAAATGAATTCTAAAGGTAATGTACTTGTTAAATTTTGTCTACAAGTAACTTCATTTGACCTCCCATGCATAATGTGAAGTTGATTGTTTTGATATTTGAAATTACATATGGACAGTGGAAGAAAAGGCCATCATAGAGGCATCACATAAGAAATTTTAGTTTAAATGCTTAGTATTTTCTTATTAAATCTACAATTGCTAGAGGGATCATCTACATGTACACTAACCAGGATTTATTGAAACCCCTTTCAATTGAATCTAATGATTTCAAGTATGAGTTTTGGTTGTGTTTTCTCATTTTGACCTAGAAGGGGGATTCACTTATATACTTTACTCCTATCTCTTGAATCAATTCAATGATTTTGAACAAGTTTGAAGACATTCTACGTAGAAATACAAATGTTGATGTTTATTTTTACAATAATAGTTGTTGATGCAATACTCCTAGATTCTCAATAGATCAAATGATGAGTAAATGGCAATATTGTTCAATGATCTAAAATAAATTATAGATTTATAATTTTGGAAACACCTTTATCTTAAAATATGAATATTTTGTGCTTAAGTTGGTGTGCAATAACTAGTTGGAAGCAAGTTATCTTGCTTGCATATTTACATATAAATTTGAAAAATTGGGGTTCAAGGTTACATGTACAATTTCAAACTAGGTTTAGGGCCGCAATTGTAGTCTTATAATAAGACAAGAAATAATAGGCTTAAATGTTGGGTTTAGGTCCCATTGGGGAATAAGGACTCCAAATTGGATAAAGTATATACCAACTCTTGCAAAGAAAGACCACTTAAACACAATGCCAATAAATTTGACTAAAAAATTAAATAGATAAATTTTGAAATCATTGTATAATAAAAAGAAAAACATATTTTAAAGAAATCTTGTCATTGAAACGATTAGCTAGGTGTCCTAATTGAACTATTCATGCCATGCAAGATGGGCTCAACTACTATTCATAAAATATGATATTAAATTTGACTAACAATTTACATAATTAAATTTTGAAATCATTGAACAACAAAAATAGAAAGCATACTTCAACAAATTTAAATGCACTAAATACTAATTGAATCATACATACTCATTAAAGACGAGTTCACTAAGACTCATAAATATAAACTAATAAATTTAACTCAAAATTATATAATTAAAATTTGAATTTATCTTATAATAAATAAATAAAATCTAAAATAAATAGAAATACACATTTATCCCTACCATACAACACTATACTACCTACCCATTTAAAACTAGAATGGTGTAAAAGATCCCTGGTAGCATCTACCCTAAACAAGCTGGTCATTTAGAGTGCATAACATGTATGAGTTCTTGACAGGAGAGAAGAAAAGATGATGGAACAACAAGAAGTGAAGTACAACTTTTTTCAAAGGTTGTGGAATGTAATACAGGAAATACAGTTTTTGTAATAGATCATAAGAGGTAATGTTATTGCTGCAAATATATCAATCAATAGTAATAACATTACCAACCAATCTAATCTGAGCAAGAATTTGGTATAGTTATGATAAAAGGACATAACTGGCAGAATTTGGTTTCTAAATAAACAGCGAAACCAAATTTATTTCAAGAGATTGGGCGATAATATTAATCTTAGTAGAGAGAGGTCAAGTAACAGCAACACGATTGTAAGAGTAATATTGTGGATAGCGGAGGAGGCTAAAATCATTTAAAGTATATCATGGCGTGGCCTATGCAGGTCTCGAACCTGCGACCTTCGCGTTATTAGCACGACGCTCTAACCAACTGAGCTAATAGGCCTTGAATGTATATTTGTGCGAAAATAAATAATTTATCTAATACACCTGAACCCTGCAAAACTAAAGACTAATAATTTAATTACAGAATGTTTTATCAATTAGTGGCTGTAGTTTAGTGGTGAGAATTCCACGTTGTGGCCGTGGAGACCTGGGCTCGAATCCCAGCAGCCACACCTATACCATCTTGTAATTTTTTCCATGATATATTTAATGATTTGAAAATTTTGATACGTAGTTTAACTCAGTACATGGTTCGTTCCCTCGAGTGCATAATGGCCTTTTAATATCATTAGCTCTCCCCTGGCAGGAAAAACAACCCACAAAAAGTTTAAAACTGGATATCTCATCTTAGACTAAATTGCCCCCTTTGTTTTCCAACCTCACAATATATTAACAAAGTTGAGTGCTATCTTAAATCAGTACTCCATCTTCCACTTTTATTCTAGCCACACAATATATATTAATAAAGTTAGGTGCATAAGAATATATGAGCATATAAGGATACGATATGATCAAATATGTGAAAGTTTTTTTTTTTTTTGGTTGTATATGGGTGATAGGAGTGGTAAATGAGCCCAACTTTGTTCAATTGGTTAGAGAGTTTCTTTTTATCACAAGGCAAGACGTCTCCTACCCATCGTTTATGTTTACAATTGTTAAAATCTTGTCATAGCCTCTTTAATATTTTTCTGCGGCCAATTATGATATGGTGAAATCAAATCGACTTGGACTCATGTCTATGATATTAAGATTTCATATTTCAACATTCCAATTGTTCCCTGATTTTTGAATTGGAAGATATCTTTAAATTTCTTCCATCTAAAGGAAAAGAAAGGTTGTGTGACCATGTTGATGGATTCAATATTTTTGCATCTATCTAAAATGCCCGGATACCTATAATTATTACATCATTTTTTAATTTTTTTTAAAAAATAAATAAAATTATTTTTATTTATTTTAAAAATAAATAAATTTACTTTATTTATATAACTTTTCTAATTTTTTTACACTCTCCAATGTTTTTATTTTGTTTATGTATATGTTTGTGATTATGTAATAATTTTTTCAGTTTAGTGAAAATTATTAAAACAAATATATAGGTTTATAGTTGAGATTAAAAAATAATTACAAATATCTTGAACTTTTAATTTGGAGTGTTGCAAACTTATGTGATAGTTTATTTTTATAATTTAATTATTTTGAAATTAAAATTGGATATTTTTTGTTTGTGTTTTGCTTAAGATTCTGTATAAAATCTATCATTTTATGGTCTGTGTTTTCTCTCCATTCACTAAATTTAGTGAGGTCTACTTTGTTATTAAGATTTGTGGTATTTAAGAAGACCTTTAGAGGGTTGTTAGATCCTAGGAGATACATTATCTTAAGTCAACTCTTAATACTTGGTTGGCTCAACAATTGTGCGAAGGATTGATGGACAACAAGCAAGTGTGAAAATGTCTTAGACAAGGATGTTGAAGTAAATATTGTTCTTTTTAATGCATCAAATTGAAACATTCTTCTTATAAATGCCTGTTCTTATGAATGCGAGTTATTTAAGACGAGAGAAGATAAATAGATGCAACTAAGTGCCTTCAAATACAAGGACATTACATAAATCGTGCAAGTGTGTGTTTGTTGGTTTATAAAAACTAGTGAAATGGGTAAGAGTCAACCAATTTTTTTAACATTGATGATCTATGCAAGGAATGAATGTCTAACAATGGAGGTTGCATATATGCTAGGTTTCTAAGAAGATGTGCATAAATGAATAATGTGTGGTCAAATATGTGCCAAATTCACACACGATTGTGCCATTTGTTGATATGCAATTGCATTACGACACTCTTTGAAAATAGACAGAAAACGAAATGGGAATTTACATGTTAAATACAAATTTCACCATTACATTTTTGTCCCCACTTTAAGGTGTATTATGAATCCTAAAATGATTAAGTATCTCAACATTGCAACTTGACAAATAGAGAGAAAATATACAAATAGCTTGTATCGCACCAACAACAATAATCACAAGCGAAACCATCAATGATCATGAAAAAGAGAGGAGGGTAGGGTTGGAAGTTTTACGCTTGCATGAAAAGTGATACAACATAAAGATGAAAGTTCAATGTCAACATCTCAACAAAACAATAAGGTTTTTACACCGATTCCGTAAAACCTTCGAAAAAAATCACACGTTTCCGTTGCCGGGATTTGAGCCCGGGTCGTCTGGGTGAAAGCCAGATATCCTAACCGGACTAGACGACAACGGATATATAAACTTTTTTCTCAAGAGTAAATATTTCACGAAATACGCTCTTATTTAGTTCTAATCTTCGTTAACCTAGTTTTTCATTACAAATCTTAGCTTGCTTTATATCATATATTTCTCTTGTCTCAGCTCAATTTCAATGACTACTTTTATGTCTAAATTTATGTTGAATCTCTTATTAATTGTGTTGGGTAATGAGTATTAATTATTTATGTGATTTTTTTATGAAATAAGAGAAGAAATAGAGGATTTTATTAAGAAAATTATTATATATTTAATTTTAAATTTTATTTTTTAATAAATATTAGGAGTTGCAAATTAGTTTCTTTAAATTTTTAGTAGAAATTTAATTGTAATAAGATTGAATTTACTCTTTTATTAATACTTTATTCACAAGTATAACAAACATTGATTCTAATTAATCCTAGAAATCATGTTTAATTATTTTTGGTTAAAGTGTTGTTCATTGATACAAAGTATAATAACATGTAACAAATATTATATGAAGTAAACTATTATGTGATTGATTACATATTGAAAAATTATTTGAATTAAATTCACACCTTATTTTTTTTCTATACTTTTTGTTTCTTCTATAATATTTGTACATACATATTATCTCAATGATTATGATTTTGTCAAAATCATTAGTTATTATTTTTGCATAAGTGTTTGTATTTAAGAATCATTATGACTAATAATTTTTTTGCAAGTGTATACACATGAAGATCGCAATAAAATATCTACAAAAACCATAATTTAAAGTCAAATCAACTATGCCCTTCATTTTCCTCCTAGAAAATTCACACACATTGTTTATGATTTTTTTGATTCTTAGCCAAAATTAATGCAATACTATTCAATTCACAAATCACGTTAGATATGAGAGTAATTCATTATGTTCTAATCATGGGTGAATTTTTATTGCAAACTTTACACTCTCACACGAACCTGTGCCCCCTCTGAGCCTCTCCTCCATCCCCTCTCCTTACAAAAAACAAGTTCATCATATAATATAGGTTAGAGGAATTAATGCTCTTCAATAATTTCCACATACTCAGGTCTAATAGTTGGGTTAAATGTGAATACATGAGAACTTATCTATAGATTTTAAATAATAATATTAAATATATATTGGTATATAAGCGCACACACATCCAAAAGGTTTAGAGGATAGTTTACATTTTCAAGTAGTAAGTTCCAAAATGAAGGTTCCTTGTCATTAAATACCATATGGAAGAGACAAACATAACATGGCTATATCTATGAACAAGACTTAAATACTATAACTCAAGATGTACAGTGGATGGGACTATGCAATACATGGATTTTTTAACACTCTATTGCCTAATAGAGTAAATGATTTGGTGAAAAGTGTTGGTATTTTGTTTACAAGATATAGGGTGGGAAATGATGGTCTTATTGATCCCACATACATGAGGATGGAGAAACAAGGGAAAAGAGAGAGTGGAAGAAGGATAAGAGGCCTACTAAAAAATCACACCTACTTGGGGCAAGGTCAATCAATGATCAAGAAGACCGATAGCCTAGAGAGAGCACCTTCATTGCACAAGGGGGCTTTGTCTAACATCTCCCATTATGGAGAGTGCACATTATAATATGTGACAGAGGGGGCTCATATTTGCAACCTCCATAAAATATAATCCCAAGGATAATATTTACATTTGTGAATTTCTCCATTTTGTAGGATAAATATTATGTAATAGAGTGATCTTAAAAGAAATATAGTGTACTAATGGGCACCACTATAAAGTAGCATGCTATTGGTAAATTGTTAGAACAAGAGAAGAAACTAAAATGAATTAGTGGTAGTTCTCTTTAGTTGCAATCTATAGGTTCATTTAACAATTCCCTCTTGGTACATTATAATAGGTGAATTTAACATTTGTCTGATCTATTTCCCTATTATATAGTCTATCATCTGATATGCCCATCATAGCACTAGTTTAAAGTAAGTAGAAAACTTGAAACGCATTTGCATGTGATTCCCCACTAAGAGTTTAGTGGTGAGAATTCCACATTATGGCCATGGAGACTTGGGCTCGGATCCCAACAACCACACCATTTTGTAACTTTTTCCATAATATATTTAATAATTTGGAAAATTTGATACATAGTTTAACGAATCACATAGTTCATTCCCTCACATATATGGATAAGGGTGATCTCACAATAGTGGTTTACAATTTTTGGCCAAACTAGACATTGAACAAATTTTTTCTAACTAAATCTTCACTTTCAGGCACCTATAGCGGCTAAACAATTAGGAATTTGAAGATGATGCAAACTAGAGTTTCGTGAAATTTATTCTGTAGATTCTAAATATATATTTAAACAAATTTTTGGAATCAAATTATACTTTGTTTTCGATCTACCTCAAAAACTAGTTTTTTTCAGAAAACAACATTTTTAAAAAGTGACGCTCATCGTATAATGCATAACTTTTTTTCCATAAAGGATAAAATTCTAATTCTTTCAAATTTAGATTTGTAACTATGATATGTAGTGCTTCCACTTGTTTAGATATTTTTTAATTGAATATTTTTTCTTTAATCAAGTTTCAAAGTTAAACCAATTACAATTAAGACATAGCATGACTGTATAATGCGAAACTTTTTTTGTATGTATTGAAATTCAATTTTTTTTTTGTTGGATCAAGGACTTAATTATTGATAATCTTCTATTTTTCCACTTGTGCAGAACAAAGAGCTTGAATTTCAGTGAAAAACATACATTCACAAGAAACAAAAAATAAATATAATAATAAAATAAAATTAATTTAAAAATTATACTTTTTGGGAAGCTTATATTAAGGAATACATACTTACAAAAAAAAAATTAAAAATGAATTCATTTGATCCCCTAAAAGGTAAATAAAAAGTGGATTTTTATCAACATTTTGATAGTTGTGAAGGAGACTTTGTTATAGGTATGGTTTAAAACTAGTGGGGTTCTATCCAAGGGGGTTTGATCTAAGGTAGTTTGATCAAACCCTCTTCAATTGGAATGCTTTAAATGAAAATTTTTAAGGCTTAAATCATTATATTTTCTAAAAATATGTGATTTCAACAAAAATCAAAATCTCTTAGAAATTGTAAACCAACTTTGTGGGATCACCCATAAGATATGGTAAAATATGTGGAAGATTGTTTAAATGTATATGGGTGAAGGATTAGAAAATGAGTCCAACTTTTCTTGAGGTTGTTTCAATTTTTAATATTGAAATTACATCAAGGAGTTCCATCAAGATGGGTCCAAAACTAAATGTGAATTGTTTGAAATGCACATGAATCCTAAATGAATATGTATTTCAAAGTAAATGAGTACTAAAAAAAATGCATGAAAAATAAATACTAATTTATAAAAAATACATAAAAGATGAAAAGATGAAAAATAGGTTCACCAATGGGAATGAAGGGAAACAGGGTTATGATGGACCTATCTTCCACTATTTCATTAGGAAATGAGATCCACACAATAAAATTATTATCAACTCTTAGGCGAATCAAGTCAAAGTGTGAATCTACAAATTTATTTTCTTGTGTCAAGACAGGGGTCTTGGTCAAACAACACTTTGGGGAGAAAAACTAAAAAATAATAAATCAACACCAAAATGCAATCTAACACTTGGAACAATACAATTAAGATCAATATTGATAGAACCAAAAAATAGAATGTAGATCAAAGAAGGGCAGAAGCATGTGTACCAATCACCAAAAGTCAAATTCTAAAGCTGATATGGGACTCATTCTCTTAGGGGTGAATGGGTCATGAGCTAGGGTTTTTCTACAACTTTTGGGAGCCTTTGCTATAGATCTGAATCTTCCAATTTTTCCAGGTTTTAGGTTTGAAAAGACAAATAATTTTTGTAGATGAGTTTTCATGAGATGACAACTTTTGTGACAACTTTTGCAACTTTGACAAGTTCTCCAAATTTTATCTCCAAAAGGTCTTCAAGATTTCTTCCACCTAGATTTGAAAACATAACATGAAAGGGATTTTTTTTTTTTTTGGTGAATGGGGGTTTTCCTTGGTCAAACCCCATTTTGGTAATCGAACCTTGAAATGAAATGAAACATGAAAGAGTGAATGAAGAATTAATAAATTAATGTTACCACTCAACAAACCCTTGCATAAACCTTGAAATGTAAATCTACAACTTGCATGAAATGACTTCAATGGATGTGTATTTTGAACCTTAAATCTTGCTTGAAGTAATGACTTTGAATGCTTGAATATATCATGAAACCTACATCACCATGTTAGCTCCAATAACATGCATGATGCAAGAAGACTTTGATATGACAATTGGATCTTGATTGATGTAATGAAACTCTTATGAATATGATCTTGAATGCCTCGAGTTTCTCTTGAAATTATCTTGAATTCTAACTTGATCTCTTGAAAATCTTCTAGCTTGCTTCTCAAAATCTTCTAGGTGAAACATAGTAAAATAACCTTATATTTATAGGTATGTATCCTTATTTTCCCAAAATTCAAATATTACAAGCCAACATTGAATCACATATTTGAAAACATTAAAATAACACCAAAAACATAATTTAAATTTAGGTCCTAGGTCTAAAGGAGGACCCATTCACCCATGGGAAAATGGGTCCTTGGTCCCTAAACTTAGGACACACATTGCTCAATGAGAAGTGTTATGTTAAGGCATTAATGAATGCCAAGTTTCCTCTTCGAAAAATGTAATAAAATAGGCTTGGTAAATGAATTAAAGGGCCAATTAAGTCAAAATTAAGCTTAATTAATTAAGGGAGCCCTAAATAAGTGTGAAAGTGTAAATAAATACATTTTACAACACTAAATTAAGGCACAATTTTTTCCAAATCTATTAGGAGGCTCCAAACAAGTGTGAAAATGTAAAAGGGATATATTTTCTCCACTACATTTAGTCCCCACTTTAGTGAGAGGATGAAGTTGCATCAAAATCACACTAAAGTAGACATTCAAAACATATGTATGCAACAACAACAAGATACTCAATCATACACCATCAAATACTAAAATGAAAAGTAAAAAAAGGCGGATCAAGCCTTGACTATCCAACATGATGTGGAACATGCCTTAGCTATTTGTCCAAAAGAAAAAGGGTGGATCAAGCCTTAATTGCCCAACATGATGTGGAACACATCTCAATTGTTTATTCAAAAATGTTCACAATTAGAGCATAATGTCCACTATGGAAACAAAAACACACACTCACTTTTAGCTAATGGAACCTTACGCTATCCACTAGGTGAGCCCCCCAAAAGTGGCTAATTGAGAAAGTCATGCCAAGTCTATAGGCTCTCACTATACAATGAGAAAGTCATGCTAGGTCTATAGACTCTTATCATACTAACCATACCAAAGCTATCGCCACAAAAATATAAACTTTGAGCTTCATAAGGTTAACAAGTTGTATTATGTTAAACAATTATGAAAAAAATACAAATAAATTTTGTTTAAAGGGATCTTACTTATTTCATGTAAGGTCTCCTCTTAGGGAACATTGTGCCTAATATCTCCAAGAGAGGACAAGTCAAAGATAAAAAATTCACAACTTAGGGAAAGCAACACATAGCATCACCACTAAGAGGAAAGTCGTATGCCAATAGATATTGCACTCTCAAAGGACATCAAACCCAATGACACCTCCAAGAAAAAGACACATCACAAGAAGAAAGAAAATCACATAATGAAACATAAGGAATGCCAAAATTTTAAAATAATAATGCCAATGTATTCCCCTCACTTTAAAGAAATTTTTAACACCATTGTTATGAGAAATTTACTTTAAAGTAGAAAATAATCAATGGGTATGTGCAGGATCATGATGGGCCAAAAAGTGGCAATATGATGGGTATGTGGCTAACGACTTTTTTTTACCAAAAATGATGAAACGAAAAGAGTTTTCAAAGGAGATTCTCAACTTTCCACCAATATAAATTATGCTTTACTTTGAATTTAATATTAAATAATTATTATTCATTTTTTTATTTGAATTACAACTAAAGTTTTGATTGATAGGCTAATTGAAAAATATCTATAACTTTCAAATGGTATCACATTTTTGAATATGAAACATGTGTCACATTATATGCTTTGCATACTATAGGATTAAAAAATGAATTTCATGAAGTTTTGACCAAGTTAAGGTGGTTGGGACATATGAGTTTTTATATTTTTTTAAAAGTTGTAATAATAAAATCATAATTAATTATTTACTTGGAAAAAAATTACAAAAAATGCATCTCATCAGGACATGAGTCCTCTACTTATATCTAAAATATTATAAAAACATACTATAATTTTACTATGGTTAGGGTGGTTAGACATACACCTACTTCTTATTTTTCCACTGAAATTTAAGTACTACTTCATTGAAATTTTAATTTTTTACCAAATAGATTTAAAAAAAAAAACCTAGTAGTTTAGAAACTACATTCAATTTTCTACAGATTCTATTCTTACATATTTTTGAAATAATATAGATAACTTATTCGATTTTTTATGTCAAGTTGTCTAACTCTAATTTTTCTGAATTTTTTGCCACTTAAGGGCTTGTTTTTCCACAATGATCCTACACATACCCCAATTCCAACAATAAAGAAGACATGAGAGCTTATTTGAAAAGCCCTATGCCAAGTCATATGTTTCCAAATGAAGCCACATCATGAAAAAGAGAGGAAGGGGTTGCCCCCAAAATGAAATCCCAAAAAATATAAGGGATATATGTATTCAGGGTCAGTATGTCTTTGCTACAATGTGATTATAGATCTTGGAAATGTCATCATTCCCCAAATACTCACAAAATATGAAGAATGAAACATAGAGAGTGAAAACAAAGAAAAACTTTTGGGTCAACATGGAAGAGACCTAAATGTCGCAACACCTTGTGTCATACCCAAAAGGAATTTACACAAGACAAAAGAAAAGATAAATGTTTACGACATATAGAAGAATGTAGATACACATAGAGGAATGCACATGAAGAGACACATCAAACAAAATAGTATGGGGGATCACATTACACACATGCAATCACACAAAGAACATGAAAAAGAAAATAAAGATAAGACTAGTAAGGCACATACGAGTCAACCTATAGTAGGTCATCCACATCCCAATCTTGTTTAGTATATGTAGAAGGTAGAAAATTAGCCAAAGGGACAACATCAATTGCCAAACTAGGACAAGGCTATCTAACCCATTTCCCCCACTAAGTGTAGGACAAGGATGATTAGAGATGAGTGATGAGAATGAGATCCTTGCAATAAAGAAAATGTTTTGCAATGAATGTTAAACATGCAACAATGAGTATATTGTGATCCTACAACTATTTCATTCAACAAGGAGAAAACTACATGCTTTAAGGGATTATCTCTATCATATAAATTTTATCAAGGATACTCCTTAAAGCACTGCATTCATCAATACTATAATTGAGAACTCTATGATATTGACAATGAGACATGTTTAAGTTTTTATGGTTTGGATTTGGATGTTCTCTTATGGGTGGTAATGTTAAGAGCCCTTTATTAAGAAGTATGCGCAAGTGCCTTTCAGTGAGAGGCATGGGACAAGGGAATTTTAGCTTCTTGAGTTTGTAAGGCCTTTGTTGTGTGGTTGTTGAAGGAAGAGGACCTAAGGTAATCTTGTCATCCTTGTGAGACATTACTTCATCATTATGAGTGGGGAAATTTGTATCTTTAGAAGATGTGGAGGGATAAGGATTTTGATACCTAGTCCTTTAGTATCTTTAGTAGGAAGTTGCTCTAAAATTTTGTGAATTTCATGCTCATTATTGATGTCACATCCTTGTTTAGTTAATATCTTAAAGCCTTGGCTATAAGCCTGTTCTAACTTTATGAGTGTATTGGTCACTTTGTTAACATAATATTGATTGGTGTGAACTTGATTAGAGGAGCTAGGTTCACACATTGTTGGAAGTTTAGGCTTGGTTTGTAACTCAATTTCAAGATGTAGAAGACCAAACATCTCAAGTGGTGGAATGGTAGGGGGTGTTAGGTGTTGCATGGAAGGGTAAAAGGATTCATTGCTTTCAAGATTGTTAAGGAAATTGCTTATGAAATTGTTCATGTTTTCATAATCTTCTCCAATGATGTCAACTTCATGAGGGAATTCATTAGGAGTTGATTGAGCTTGGTTAGGTTATACTACATAAGGATCATTTCCAAAAACCAAACTTGAAACATCAACTAAAGATGTTAAATACTTCCATAGATTACCAATGCACATTTCCATTATGAAAGTGATTTGAAATGCAAATTTTTTAGATCTTAAGAAAGATAATTTTCTAATTATGCTATACAAAAACCTAAAAGTTATGTCTTATAAATGAAAATATGAATTCACACAATGCACTAAATTTTTCAAATGAAGCTTAATACAATATGATCAATTTGAAATAATAGAAATTATGCAAATTGAAACATAAAATTGAAAACAATAGGATTGAATACATAAACATCATGTTTTAATGCCTAGAAATTGAAGAAACAACCCTAATGAAGGACTCATTCATGCCTGGGAGAATGGGTCCTAGCTTAGGGTTTTTTTTTTTTTATAGATTTTTGAGTTGATTCTTGTGGTTTCTAAATTTTGGCTTCAAATAGTGAGTTACAATTTCAATTTTTTGTGAAATTAAGCTTAAATGCAAATGCAAAATATGACTAAATGAAAACTTAGGAGAGCTAATTTGAAATGGAGTTTTGATTCAATTTTCAAATGTAAATGAATGATGATGCAATGCTATGTAAATGCTTTACAAAATGATTGATTTTTTTAATATTATTTAAGAATTTAAAAGATGCAAACATGCAATCTTAAAACCCTAAATGAGATCATACAAAGTTAATGCAAGTTTAAGAAACCCTAAATGAGATTCAATTCAGTGCAATACAATTTAAATGAAGGAAAGATCTAGATCTAGGGCTGAAAATGGACTCCAAAATCAAAAAATTACAATGCTCAAAAGTCGGGTTCACCAAAAATGAAATGATGGAAAATAGGTTCACCAATGGGAATGAAAGGAAATAGGGTTATGATGGACCTATCTTCCACTATTTCATTAAAAACTGAGATCTCCACACAATAAAATGATTATCAACCCTTAGGTGAATCAAGTCAAAGTGTGAATCTACAGATTTCCTTTTTTTTGTGTTAGGATGGGGGTCTTGGTCAAACAACAATTTGGGGAGAAAAACTAAAAATGGTAAATCAACACCAAAATGCTATCTAACACTTGGAATAATAAGATTAAGCTCAATACTGATAGAATTAGAAAATAGAATGTAGATCAGAAAAGGGAAAAAGCATGCATGCTGATCACCAAAAGTTAGTTTTTGAAGTTGATCTAGGACTCATTCGCTTAGGGGCAAATGGTTCCTGAGTCAAGGTTTGTCTACAAATTTCACGAGCCTCTGCTACATATCTGAATCTTCCAATTTTTCTAGGTTCCAAGTTTAGAAAGTCAAAAATAAATTTTGTAGATGAGTTTTTGTGAGATGACAACTTTTGTGACAAATTTTACAACTTTGAAAAGTTCTCCAAATTTGATCTTCAAAAGGTCTTTAAGATTTCTTCCACCTAGATCTGTAAATACAACATGAAAGGGAGAATGTTTTGTTTTTGGTGACTGGGGGTTTTCCTTGGTCAAACCCCATTTTGGTAATCAAACCTTGAAATAAATTGAAACATGAAAAAGGGAATGAAGAATGAATAAATCAATGTTACCACTCAACAAACCCTTGCATAAACCTTGGAATGTAGATTTGTAACTTGCATGAAATAGCTTCAATGGATGTGGATCTTAAACCTTGAATCTTGCTTGAAGTAATGACTTTGAATGCTTGAATCGATCATGAAACTTACATCTCCATATTAGCTCCAATAACATGCATGATGCAAGAAGACTTTGATATGATAATTGGATCTTGATTGCTGTAATGAAATTCTTATGAATTTTCTCTCAAGAATGCCTTGAATTTCTCTTGAATTCTAACTTTATCTCTTGAAAATCTTCTAGATTGCTTCTTAAAATATTCTAGGACATAATGAAATAACCTTATATTTATAGGTATGTATCCTTAATTTTCCAAAATTCAAATATCACAAGCCGACATTGAATCACAAATTTGAAAACATTAAAACACCACCAAAACATAATTTAAATTTAGGTCCTAGGTCTAAGTGAGACCCCATTTTCCCTTGGGTGAATGGGTTCTAGGTCACTTACCTAGGACACACATTGCTCAATGATAAGTGTTATATTATGGCATTAATGAGTGTCAGGGTTTCTTCTTTGAAAATTGTAATTAATTCTTGGTGAATGGGGGTTTTCATTGGTCAAACCCTATTTTGGTAATTAAACCTTGAAATGAAATGAAATATCATGAAGGAATGATGATTGAAAAATCCTATGTCACAACTCACCAAACCCTTGTATAACATAGGAATGTGGATCTGCAACTTGCATGAAATTACTTTAATGGATGTGGATCTTGATCTTGAATCTTGATTTGAAACAATGTCTTGAATCCTTGAATGG
The DNA here is from genome assembly GCA_007258455.2 of Sequoia sempervirens. Classification (NCBI taxonomy): domain Eukaryota; kingdom Viridiplantae; phylum Streptophyta; class Pinopsida; order Cupressales; family Cupressaceae; genus Sequoia; species Sequoia sempervirens. The sequence goes on along the minus strand of VDFB02373114.1, from coordinate 200,161 downwards.
ATCTTGAACACTACATCAACATAGGAGCTCAAATAACATGTATGATGCAATAAGAATTTGACATGATAATAGGATCTTGAATGTTGCAATAATTCTTTAATAAATCTTCCCTTGAATGCCTTGAAAATGCACTTGATAATGCTCACTTAAATGCTCTGGGTGCTCATGAAAATTTTCTAGGATGCTTGAAAATCTTAGGATGAAACTTAGTGAAATGACCTCTTATTATACATATGTTAACATTATTTCTTTAAATTCAAATAATACAAGCCAACATGTGAATATACATTGAAATCATTGAAATACCGCCAAAAAAATTTTTAAATTAGGGTCCTAGGTCTAAGTGAGGACCCATTTTCCCTTGGGAGAATGGGTCCTAGGTCACTTACTTGGGGCACACATTGCTCAATGATAAGTGTTATTATGGCATTAATGAGTGTCAGGGTTTCTTCTTCAGAAATTGCAATTAATTAGGATTATATTTGAAATAAGGGGCCAATTAAGACATAATTAGCCTCAATTAATTAATTAATTAATTAAACATGAGATAAGTGTGAAAGTGTAAAGGTACACCTTACATCACCATAAATAAGGCACAATTAAGTCCATTTTATTTAATAAGGCCCCAAAACTAATGTGAATATGTAAAATACATATTACAACACTAAATTACAACATAATCTAGTCCTTTTTATTATTCATATTTCCTAAATTAAGTGTGAAAAAGGGATACTTTTTCATACACTGTATTTATCCACCACTTTAGTGAGAGGATGATCCCATGTCAAATGTCTCACACTAAAGTAGACATTGAAGACACATATGTATGCAACAATAACAAATATACTCAATCATACACTATCAAAGTCTAGGAGAGAGGGAGGGAAGATCAAGCTTCGACTGTCTAGTTCACGATGTAGAACATGTCTAGGCTGTTTGTCCAACAAGGCATATCAAGCTTCTACTATCCAACGTGATGTGGAACATGTCTAGGGTTTTTTTCCAACACGTTCACAAGTAGAAATCGATGTCCACTATGCAAATGAATCATGCACTCACACATGCTAATGGAACTTTAGGCTATCCACTAGGTGAGCCCCTAGGGAAGTGGAAAATGAGAGAATCTTATTAGGCTCCCATACCATATCAAAGCTATCCTCTTGATAGCATCAATAAGACACCACACACATTTTTGTTTTGAGCTTCATAAGGCTTAACAAGCTACATTATGATAAACACCTATGAAAAAGGGGAAAGCTCTACTGGAAAGCAAGGTGCATTATGCTTGGTGACCTTATAGGGAAGGGTTTGAGCTTCACAAGGTTAAAAAGTTGTATTATGCTAAAAACTTATGAACATTATGCATGTATATAAAGGGTTTTGTTCAAAGGGACTTTTCTTAATTCGTGTAAGGTCTCTCCTTAGGGATCATCATTCCTTTAATGTCTCTAAGAGGGGACAAGTCCAAGATAAAAGTTTCACAACTTAGGGAATGAAGCACATAGCATCACCACTAAGAGGAAAGTCATATGCTAAGAAATATCACACTAGATTGGAGGACATCAAACCCAATGACACCACCAAGAAAAGGACACATCACAAGAAAAAAGAAAATCACACAAAGAAGTTACATGAGTGATGAAAATAATGCCAATGTATGCCCCCACTTTAAATGAATTGCTACACCATTGCTGTGAGCAATAACTTTAAAGTAGCAAATAGTCAATTCCAACCACAAAGAGGACATGCACTAGTAGAATTTAGAAAATAAATGACTAGGTGACTAAATCTTTTAGTCACAACAACTAAAAATGACTAATTTCTACTAACTTTTTGTAACTCAACTATAAATGAGTAAATAAATGACTAATTTGGTTGTTGACTAAAAAAGTATTTAGTCACACAAATGAAAATGACTAAATAGTTAGTCACCAAATACAAATTAGACAAAAAAATAAAAAATTCGACCAATTATTAGCATGATGTATTGCATGTGATGTATTGGTAGGATTCATTATTTGCATTTATTCACATTCATTGCATAATTCCTTGCTTCATTCATTAGTTGTAAGTTAGCCTAGCACTTAGGAATTTTGATCAGTTATAGTAACTACTTGGATGGGCAATAAAGATTTGGAGAGGACCTAAAGACTTCTAAAAAAGCGGGCAAGGAATTTGAAGTTGTTGAGGCCCTCTTTAACGAAGTTAGATCTGGGGATGCCCTTTGCAGTGAACTCAAAGTTAATTCGAAACCATCATTACATTAAAAAAAGAATTGAAACACTCATTACAATCTACTACTCTTAATAATGTTCTTTTACAATCTTTCCATTGTTCTACTTCATAATGTGTTCGAGTTAGATATAATAAAATTTCAAGGGTGTTATTGCCAAAATAAAATCTCCTCAAACAATTTTGATACATTTTCACTGCAAGCACAAACTATCCTTGTGCAAAGTAAACATGTTCTAGATTCACCCACACATTAAGCATCTGAACAAAGATGTTTTCTTGCTGCAACTTCTTGTACTTGTGTAAAAATTTTCTTGCTGCAACTTCTTGTACTTGTGTAAAATTTTCTTTTAGCCAACACAATGGCTACCCCATTTGCAACATAAACATTTCCTAGTCTTTGTGCCAACACTTTACAATATAGTTCTCTAGCCATCTCAAAATGTGTTTCCTCATTCTTTGGATCCCTCCTCTTATTGTGAAAAGTTGCAAAATAATTCCAATTTCCAAGTGAAATGTCAACATAATAATTCTTTGCATTTGATTCACTTTGTGCAGCTTCAATTATTTCTTAGGAAATGGATAGTTTTTCTAAGTTCCCTTTGATATTAATACTTTTTGGCTCTATCACTTGACTGTATAAGAAGGAAATCTCACAGGCTAACAAGATCCAACTCTGATACCATTGTAATGCCCCCGATTCTAGAACTTTCATATTTTTTGGTATTTTCCAATTTTATGCCCTCCTTTTGAGCATTTTTTATTACATAAATTGAGACATTTCATAGATATAGTACAGTGCAGATAAACAACAATATGAACCCAATTTGTAGATTAGATAAAGTCTGAAAATGAAAAATATTGATGCAGCAAATCAAATACTTGTATTGATAGGAAAACTAGTCTATGGAATAGTAAAACAAGGTTGCTATAAAGCATACAATATGGAATTATGTTCATCCCATAAGTCCTAAGACCTCACCAATAATAGATCATATATTCTTGATACTTGGATCAAATATGAAGTTGCCACAATGATGCGGGTATGTGCAGGATCATGGTGCACCAAAAAGTGGCAATATTATGGGTATTTGTAGGGTATGTGGCTGATGACTTTTTTTTCACCCAAAATTAATGAAATGAAAAGGGTTTTTAGAGGAGATTCTCAGCTTTCCAAAAATATAAATTATGATTTAATTTTAATTTAATAAATAATTATTATTCATTTTCTATTAGAATTACGACTAAAGTCCTGATTAATAGGCTGATTGAAAAACATCTATAACTTTCAAACAGTATCATATTTTTTGAATCCAAAACATGCGTCACATTCTATGCTTCACATAATATAGGATCAAAAAAAGAAAAATTAAATTTCATGAAGTTTTTACCAAGTTAAGGTGGTCAGACAGATGAGTTTTTATATTTTCTAAAAGTTGTAATAAAAAATTCATAATTAATTATTTACTTGGAAAAAAATTACAAAAAATATGCATCACATCAGGACATGAGTCCTCTACTTATATATAAAATCTTACAAAATATATTATCATTTTATTATGGTTAGGGTGATCGGACGGACACCTACTTCTTATTTTCCCTGAAATTTAAGTACTCTTTGCATTGAAATTTCAAATTTTCACCAAATAGATTTTATTTATTTTTAAATAAACCTAGTATTTTAGAAACTACATTCAATTTTCTACAAATTCTATTCTTACATTTTTTTGAAATAATATAGATAACTTATTCAAATATTTACGTCAAGTTGCCTAACACTGATTTTTCTAAATTTTTTGCCACTTAAGGGCCTGTTTTTTGCATGATGATCCTGCACATACCCATGCTTGGATGTGAAAATGATTTTAAAGGGCTGCACACCTTAATCCAAACTCAGATTATTGTTTCAAAAAATGTATAAGAGTTGTGCATGCCATATGGATCCACCATATATCTAAGTGCCCCAACTTGCAACACTAGCCTGGAAATAATGATGCAATTTATATATGTGGAAGTTGGTGACTAGCTGTATGGAACATTTTTCACAACTGCACCTATGATGGAATGTATCAAAAACATCCAGTGATCATAAGGAAACAATAATCATGCTCTAATGGTAGTGACTTATATGGCGGATGGTAACCACAAACTTGATATATTTCTTGCCAAAAAGAATGCAATATTACTCTAGTAGTCACAACGCCCCTTCAACACAAGTGAAATATTAATATCAATTTGAAATTTGAATAGTTTAGCTCAATGGTGACTCCTATGTGAAATCACTCCAAGGAACTATGGGTTTTCATCCTCCAATTCCAGTCTTAGAGATTTTTCATCATCAAGTTAATTGAACCAAAGTCCAAAACTCCAACAAGGAGTAGAAATAAAAAAATAAAATGCTTGATCATTATGCCTCCTCCTCATTTTTTGGATTCTCTTAAACAGAGTTTTCTTCCAAAGAAACAACTCTTCAAATTTCCTTCATGACCTTTGATTGATATTTGAGAGGAATTATTTAAAATAGATTTCAATTATAAGAGACATCCTTGTTGGACTCAGAGAACACTTAGAGGGGTGAGGGAGGGGGGGGGGGGTGAATCAGTGTTCAACAAATCTAAACTTAAATCCATACCTTAAACCATAAATTGGGTATGTTCACCTGATCATGATGGGCCAAAAAATGGCGATATGATGGATAGGTGTAGGGTATGTGGCTAACAAATTTTTTCTTACCCAAAATTGATGAAACGAAAAGGGTTTTTAAAGGAGATTCTCAGCTTTCCACCAATATAAATTATGTCTTTCTTTGAATTTAATAAATAATTATTATTCATTTTCTATTTGAATTACGACTAAAGTTTTGATTGATAGGTTGATTGAAAAACATCTATAGCTTTCAAACAATATCAGATTTTTTGAATTCAAAAAATGTGTCACATTCTATGCTTCACATACTATAAGATTAAAAAAAAATGAATTTCATGAACTTTTGACCAAGTTAAGATGGTCAGACATACAAGTTTTTATATTTTTTAAAAGTTGTTATAAATAATTCATAATTAATTATTTACTTGGAAAAAAATAACAAAAAAATATGCATCGCATTGGGACACGAGTCCTCTACTTATATATAAAATATTATAAAAAAATATTACCATTTTATTGTGGTTAGCGTGGTTAGACAAACACCTAGTTCTTATTTTTCCCTAGACTTTAAGTACTATTGCATTGAAATTTCAAATTTTCATCAAATAGATTTAAAAAAAAAAAAAAACCTAGTAGTTTAGAAACTACATGCAATTTGCTACAGATTCTATTCTTACATATTTTTGAAATAATATAGATAACTTATTCAAATTTTTATGTCAAGTTTCCTAACTCTAAGTTTTTTGAATTTTTTGCCACATAAGGGCCTGCTTTTTCCATGATGATCCTGCACATACCCATTTACATCACATAAACAAAAATAAAGATGCAAGCACATGAACAAGATAATCAAAGCACCATAACACTGATATTTTTACGTGGAAACCCTATTAGGGGAAAAACCACGTCGGTGGAGATTAATCCACAATTATACTTTGTTAAGAGTATGAATAAAAGGGAATGCACATGCATTCAAGCACATTGCCTAGAGTTCACTGCTCAAAATATGGAAGACTCACTGCCTTACAAAATGTTTACATTACAAAAAAATATTGAATTGAGAAAATAGCATCTCCAAATGCCCGGATTTAGTTCCAGTGAAGCTCAGGAGATGCTCTTGAGCCCTTCTGACTGATTCTGTATTTCTGCTATGCTCTTCTTTGTTTTTCTGCACTATTGAAACTGTGCAAAGATCTCTCAATCACCCTTCTCACACAGACATCTGTTTTTCCCTTCACACACATTCACACACTTTCACACTTTCTTTTTTGCTCACAAAATGAATTACCGATCTCATAAATATATCTGCTAACAAAGATTTCATTGCTTCAAGTTGGCTTTAACAAAACATGAAATATCCTTCAATGGTCCCCTCAAATCACAAATTAAATTTAATGTGCACCCATCAAAGTTGGTTAAGACATATAGATAGGACCCAAAAAAAAAACCAACATAAGAAATAATTAAACAATTACTCCTTATACATTTGCGACATGCAACATTCACTAGGTTGGCCACAATGAGCAAATAAATAGAAAAAATGTCCTGCCAAAGCATCCAACTGGATCTCCTAACACATACACTGATCAATGCGACACCACTAAACTTAACAAAAAGATAGTATAGATGCTCAGAAAATTCTCTTGGAGATCCACAACACAAAATGATGATCCAGTGAAGCATACAAATCGATATAATTACTGGATACCCTATTCTTCATACTCTCTGTCGGTAAAATACTGTTCACTACATTTCCTACCTGTATGAGAAAATTATGATATGTGGACTGAAGGGATGACTTAGATTTTCATCAGTGGCAACATTAGAAGCCACATGCCATCAAACAAGCCATATACCAACAATCTCCCCCTTTGGCATTGATGGCAACACTTGGTGAAAAATGACTAAGTGTCAGAATTCAAAATTTCAAATCTCAAACTCCCCCTTAGAATGATAAAGCATTTTTCATTTCTCTCCTCCCCCCTGACATAAATTATAAATATATTCTTCACTAAGCTCTCTCCCCCTTTCAAAAATTCAAAATTTGAAGTACAACTCCTACTTAAGTCAAAAAATTAACTTCTACTTGTCTTTCATACTCGAAAGAAATTTCTTCCATGCTTCTATAGAAATCCCAATGATTAAAATCATGCTATTATTCTCAGATGTCTTGTTAATAATTTGAATGAGGGATTCCAGGATTTTAATTGCTTCTTCTAGTTTTTCTCCTTTCCTCAAGACATCAATCAACTACTCCAACCTGCATTCAGTCAGATCCTTGACTTTCCAAAAGGTGTCCACAAGAGTGTTTCTGGTAAAGTGGATTTTTGCATGCTCAGATGAAAATTCCCAAATATTTTTCTTGATTTCTCCATCCTGGTCCTGAAGCATAATGTAATCTTGACCAATTTTGATCAACTCAACTTCAATCTGCTCCAGTTTTTCCTTATACCTCCCAACAACATGAGGCCACCGAAGACAATAGTTGTAAATGTTATTAGTTGAATTAATGCATTGCCTCAACTCATTCATTTTCTATTTTATCTTGGTAAGGGGCAACCTAAATTGCTCCTTCGGATGTAGAATTACTTCTTCCTCTTTCCTGTCTTGAGGCTCAAAGGCCATAGCCTCCCTAATATATTCAATCATTTCTTCTAGAAGCACATTCTTCAAACTTTCCAATCTAATGAATTATTATGCACAAAGTAATAATTCAATGTGTTCTCAATCAGGTCTTGCTCATATGAGGGTCCATCTAACCATATGTCAACAATCTTCTGTATTCCATCTTCCTCCTGAACAATCTGCAGTATTTTTGTTTTGAATAAAGCACCTTCTTCATCACTTTTTTCTGCTATTATTACATTCGGTTCAACTGATTCCGATTCATCCATAGGAGTGTGCTCATTAGAGTCTTCATTTGGTATATCCGCAATTATCTGTCCTTTTCCTTTTCCTTTAGATTTTGGAGACTTATGTGTTGGAGGGGTGTCATCAACAAACTCTAGAGCCATTTTCAACTTCCTTTCTGTTTTACCAAAAGATGATTCAACTTCAAGCATCTTTACTAGAAGGGGAATGTTAACTTCCCAAAACTTCCCTAGCAATTCCTTAAATAAATTTTCAGGGTGATCCCACAATAGTGGTTTATAATTTTTGGCCAAACTGGACACTGAAATTACTATAGTTTTTAACAAAATCTCACATTCGAGCACCTATAGCAGCTAAACCGTGAATAATTTGAAGATGATGCAAACTAGAGTCTCATTACATTTCATATTTTAAAAATATATTTTTCAAAAAAATTGGAATTAGATTGCACTTCTTTTCGCATCTCCCATGAAAACTAGTCTTTAAAAAAAAAAACATTTTTAAAAAGTGACGCACACTGTATAATGCATAACTTTTTTTCCATGAAGGATAAAATTATTATTCTTGTGAATTTACATTTTTAACTCTAATATCTAGTGCTTCCACTTGGTTAGACAATTTTTTATTGAATATTTTTTCTTTAATCAAGTTTCAAAGTCAAACCAATTACAATTCAGACATAACACGAATGTATAATGCATAACATTTTTTGTATATATCAAAATCCTTTTTTATTTTTTGGATCAAGGACTTCAATATTTGGTGCACTCATATTTTTAATTTTTTTTTTGTTAATCTGCTATTTTTCCACATGTGTAGAACAAAGACCTTCATTTTCGATGAAAAACCCATGTTTAATAAAACTAGAAAAAACAAATACATAATAAAACCAAAACATATTAAAATTATATTTGTTGGATAGCTCTTTCTGAGGACTACCTGATTCTAGTTGGGTTTGTGAAGATTCCTTCATTTTAATCCTCAACCCAAGCTCTGAAGTGCCAAAATATAGGTTTCTTTTTGTGTCTTAGGGGGGGATGAGGAATAAGGGGGGTTCGTTCAAACTAGGGTTCATTCAAATCCCCCTTCTATAAGGGTTTTTGTTGGATTTTTTGGTGGGAGAGAATTAAAAGGGTTCTAGCGAACCTCGGTTCTAGTGAACCCCAGTTCTAGCAAACCCCGGTTCCAACGAAACCCTAATGGGTTCAGTCAAACCAATAGGTTTGTACGGACCCATAAAATCAAGTTTTTTTCCATTCATTTATTTTTTGTGAGTTTTCCTTCCTCACTTTAATTGCAAACCACTATTGTGGCTTCACCTTGATATACTTGCTCATAATTTCCCAAAGAATTAGAATGTTCAAAAATTTACTTACAAACTGGTTCATTTTCCTTCCATACCACATTATCATTCTAAGGCATGTAGTTTAGAAAATACATCATGATACATAAGATACAAGTACCAAACTTGAAGGGGCAATCTGCTTCTTTTTTCAATTGTACATTTTTCATCAACCGATCCTTTAGCAATCCACACAGATCAAAGTCTTCATCTTCCATTATCATTTTGTGAGCATTATAAATTGCACCTGCCGAAGTTGTACCTTCCCTGTTTTTGAAGAAAATTTTGTATAAAACCCCATGTGCAATGTACCTTGTTATTGGATCTTTGATCGTTGAAATTACTAGAGCCCTTTGATCTCCTATCACTCCAGTTAGGGTTTCAACTTCCTTGTTCTGAATCAACTTATTTTTTCAAAATATCCCCAACATTGCATAGACCAGTTAAATTTCTAATCATATCCTTTGAAATAAGATATGGTTTATCCGAGGTTAGCATGTCCTCATTCAATGTGTTTAGGATAAACCTGACCACTTCTGTGTTAACAAAATAAGGAAACTCATTCCAAATTTCCAAAATTTTATGTTTCACACCTTCAAGCCACTTCAATTCATCAGTTGGGAACAAATTTATCATAGCCCTAATCTTTCCACTGCTATACTCATCCAAATTCACCATTCCTTTGATTTGCTTCATTTTTCTTTCCGTACGAAACAAGTTTCTCTACTGAGCACAAAATTCAAAATTCTACAAGCAACTAAAATACCTAATGAATTCCCCACCAAATTTGCTTTACTCCTTTTGAAATTTCACTATAGAGGCTCTCCTATTCTTCTTCAATGCAAGGTGACAAATGAGGGTTCCAAATACCCTTTTATAACTTCACACACCTAACCTTTTTTTTCCGCATTAGATATTTTTCCCTAGGAGTTCTGGTTACTTTGTTTTCTTAGACAGTGAAAGAAAAATTTGTCTACAAACCTTCTACTTCTCATGTTTCTGTATAAGCGATCACTAATGCATTTGCAAACTTTTATCACAACTACTAAAAATTTCCTGCATTCCAGTGCCAGCTATCGACAGGGGAAGACAAGATTTTTCTTGAAAGAATCCACCTAGGCCAATGGACTAAGATCAATTTCTAAAGGAATTTCCAAAAGAAGATTCTAGTGTGGACTTATTCCCTTCATCAGAGTCACTCTTCCTTACCCATGTTTTCTTCATCTGATCTCTAATCTCTTCCATAGTCACTTTTCCTTTTCCTTTTTTCATCTTTCTGTGAGATTTTTCCCTTGTATACCAAACCTCTTCTATCCATGTTTTTGTTCCTGCAGAATCTTGCAATGTGACCAAATTTGTTGCAATTGTAACACACCAAATTTCTTTGCCTAGACCATTCATTCCATTGATTTCCCTTGGATTTGCATTGATTAGCAATATTCCCAAATTTTCCACAGGTATATCATTTAACATTCCTTACACTAACAAACATGCTTTTGCATTCAATTGACTTATGAGCAAACTTATTACAACTAAAACACTGACCGAGAAATGATGGATTGCTTGAATTTATTTTACTTGTACATTGAGAAGCCATATGAGAAAATTTATTGCAAACAAAGCAGTAGCCATTGAAATTTTGAGCATTGTGTTGTCTTAATGGATACCTTTTGCCTTTGTTCATCTAATTTCTTTGTCTAGAATCCTTATGTTCAGATCCAAAGCTTTCTTCATTCTCATATCCAAGACCTTGCTTATCATTTGTATCCTTAGATGTCCTTTAGTTAACTCATCAAGCTTAGCAAAAATAGTTCTAAACTTCTCATTGTACTCATTTGCAGTAGTGATTTCATCTCTGAGAATAACTATCTATCATTTAAGCTCTTGTTCATTATTTTTAGATTGTTGTAGTTCAATCTCTAGCTAGATGAATCCACTATTTACTCTGCTACATTCTTTAGATTTTTCTTTTAAAGACTAGGCTAGATTCTCTTCATTCTTCTTCCTTTCTTCAATCTCCTTGGTTAGCTTCACTGCCACATATTCCATTTCAAGCTTTAGAGTAGCATTGTCCCTAGCAAGCTTTTCACATTCTTCAATTATTTCTTTTAGGGTTTGATTTAGGTGAACATCTTCCAAGCTTTTATTTTCTTTTTGCTTCAGCTAATCACAAAGTTCCTTCCTCTTTTCTCTTTACTCATTGATTTTATCCTTCAATGATTGAATGAATTTCTCAACATCCACAAGATTGGCTTTTAATTCCATGACTTCTACTTTAGATTGATCAAGATCATCAAGTTCCACCATAAGATGCTATTGAAGACCACTAGAGTCTATTGTAATTCAAGATCCACCTCAACCTGTTAAACTTTCTACAAAGGAACTTGGCTCTGATACCAATTTTTGGACTTAGGGGACACTGAGAGGGCGGGTGAATTGATTAGTGTTGAACAAATCTAAACTTAAATCCATACCTTAAACCGTTTACAACAAATAAACATAAATAAATATGCAAGCACATGAACAAGATAATCAAAGCACCATAACACTAATATTTTTACGTGGAAACCTTGTTAGGGGAAAAACCATGGTGGGGATCAATCCACAATTATACTCTATTAAAAGTATGAATAAAAAGGAATGCACATGCATTCAGGCACACTGCCTAGAGCTCATTGCTCAAAATATGGAAGGCTCACTACCTTCCAAAATATTTGCATTACAACAAGATGTTGAACTGAGAAAATAACATCTCCAAATTCCTAGATTTAGTTCCAGTGAAGCTCAGTAGACCCTCTTCAACCCTTCTGACCGATTCTATATTTATGCTCTGCTCTGCTCTGCTCTTCTCTATTTTTCTGCCCTACTAAAACTGTGCAAAGATCTCTCAATCACCCTTCTCACATGCACATTTTTTCTACTCTGGGTGATCCCACAATAACGGTTTACAATTTTTGGCCAAACTGGACACTAAAATTATCTTTTTAAACTAAATCTTCACATTTGGGCACCTATAGCGGCTAAACCATGAAGAATTTGAAGATGATGAAAACTAGAGTCTCATCACATTTTGTCTATAGATTCTAAAAATATTTTTTTCAAAATTATTGGAATCAAATTGCACTTCTTTTTCCAACTGCCACAAAAATTGGTTTTTTTCAAAAAACAACATTTTTAAAAAGTGACGCACACCGTATAATGCATAAATTTTTTCCATGAAGGATAAAATTCTAATTCTTTTGAATTTAGATTTGTAACTCTAATATCTAGTGCTTCCACTTGGTTAGATAGTTTTTTATTGAATATTTTTTCTTTAATCAAGTTTTGAAATCAAACTAATTACAATTCAGACATAAGCGACCATATAACACAACTTTTTGTATATATCAAAATTCAATTTTATTTTATTTTTGATCAAGGACTTCAATATCTGGTGCACTCATATTTTTCAATTATTTTTTGATAATCTACTATTTTTCCACATGTGTAGAACAAAGACCTTTATTTTCAATGAAAAACCTATGTTTAATAAAACTGAAAAAACAAATACATAATAAAACCAAAACATATTAAAATTATATTCATTGGATAGATCATTCTGAGGACTACTTGATTCAAGTTGGGTTTGTGAAGATTCCTCCATTTTAATCCTCAACCTAAGCTCTGAAGTGCCAAAATTCAGGTTTTTTTTGTGTCTTGGGGAGGGGATGAGGAATAAAGGGGGTTTGCTCGAACCAGGGTTCATTCGAACCCTCGTTCATTCGAACCCCCCTTCTATAAGGGGTTTTGATGGATTTTTTGGCGGGAAAGTATTAGGAGGGTTTGCTCGAACCTAGGTTCTAGCGAATCCCTAATGGGTTTGGTCGAACCAATAGGTTCGTATGAACCCCTAAAATAATTTTTTTTTCCATGCATTCATTTTCTGTGATTTTTCCTTCCTCACTTCAATTGTAAACCACTATTGTGGCTTCACCCCTATTCACACGCATTCACACACTTTCACACTTTCTTTTCCATTCACAAAATGAATTAACAATCTCATATATATATATCCACTAAGAAAGATTTCATTACTTCAAGTTGGCTTTAACAAAACATGAAATATCCTTCAATGGTCAACTCAAATCACAAATAGGGGTGAAGCCAAAATAGTGGTTTACAACTAAAGTTAGTGGATATATAGATCATCAACAAGTAAACTACAAGTAAACTTAACAAGTAAACTAATCACATAGATCATCAATCAAAAGTACAAATTTGATTTCATGTAAGATCTTGTTTATGAAATTACATAGAATTATATATCTCAAATGTCCATTTACATAATACGAGATTTCAAAGAATCTCCATACATCAAAAATGATACAATTAGTACTCTCTTATACAAGAGGTAAGTTTACAAAGCATATATTGTTCATCTGACATCTGATACAATAACCACGAACAAGCTCCGCATCAACAGTCACAAACATAGTAGTAACTGGAAGCTGCTGCAAGCTTAGGATCATCTGCAAGAAGGTTCAAATAAAGGTGTAGCACGGTTACCTCCCGACCACGTGGAACCCAAAGGCCCACTCCCTCCGTGCTAGGAGATACTGTTAGGTCCACAAACAAAGCAAACAGAACATCACGTATACTGGGTTTACAATTCACATTACGACATAACGTTTACAAATCAGAACACATGAAGTCACAGTATCAAGTCACATTAAATTGAAATCTGAACAAAAGATACACCATCATGATATAGACTAAGAGAGTGTCATCGCATTGTCGGGATAGGTTACCCTGGTGAATCTTCCTAGACTACCGGCCCTCACCAAGAGTTACCCTGGCAGTCTCTACCGATTCCCGGCCCCTATGCAGACTAATGCGGTGTCGCTACATCTTTCAAGAGGACAAGATGGCAACTTGCCATTCTAGGCCTTCTCATCCTTTTCTCAACCTAAACGAGCGTTAAGAAGTAGGCGAGGCATACCATTATCTGATTTAGTGTTTAGAACTACCCAACCCCTAAAATATTAGTTAAGTTATCACTTAATTAACACACCTACATTAGGTTACCCAGACAATCACTTCCGGATTTCGGCCCCTAACGCAAGCCACTCTCACTATAACATGACTCAACATAAAATCAAACTAGGGGTAGCTATCAAGCACCAAAAAAAAACACAATATTTACATTCCTCACTAGAGACCGATCATAATCTCTAAGATGCTTCAATAGACAACGAATAAATATGCAAAGCTACATCCCCAAGTAAAACTACTTGTAATTGAGCAATATGATCAATATGTTATACACTCAACAACACTATTATCACTACCTTAGCCCTTTAAAGAAATGAAATAAACATCATTAACGTTATGAACATATTTCCAACTAATAATTGCATTAAATCAACCTCTATGAATTAAAATTCATAATATCCAAACAATAGAGTTTAACATATTTTGATATTTTCAAAAAATACATTTATTAACATTGTAGAATGAGAATATTATAAATTCCTTATATAAATAAAAAACGCATTCATTTATAAAGCATTACAACTCACTTTTAATAGATATATATGTATATATATAAAAATTGTTGAAGGACGGAGGATTCTTTTGTTATATATATATAATTTTCAAATAAAAAGTAATTACATTTAATTTATAACTTAAAATCTTATTCATTTCCTTTTTCTTATACATAGACTCATTATTAACTAACATTTGTGCTTTAAAAAATATCTATCAACTAACAGTTATCTAATAAAGAATCTGCCACTGATCATGGCATGCAAAGGTAAGTTAACTAAGATAAAGTTTTAGCTCATATTTAAACTTCATATCTTTAATTAATAAAATACGGATACCATGCATTCAAAACAGGTAACAGTTGCAGTCAAGTGTTTTGATGAAGCCTTAGGATTTATTTAACTGAAGATTCATCTGGTATGTCACCTGACTGGCTATTCCATACGCGCATAAAAGTCTTACAATCTACAACCAAGAGAGCAGTAAAAACAAAAGAATTCAATAAACGCCATGTTTAGGAAACACCAGTTGGAAAGAAGATTCCTGCGCAAGCTTCTTACGCTGAAACAATTTGACAAATTCTCTGTACAGGAATACATTTTAAATACTAGCGCTACTGGTCTCACCGTTTACCTACGATTCAAAACTTAAATTAGAATATCACGTCCTTCCTCATTCCAGTACAATTACATGAATAGAGGGCAATAAAATGTGACAGATTCATATAAATCTAAACTCCCTAGCTTCCACCGATTTGCAGCCATAACAATATCAAAATTGGTACTCTCCAACAAAGGTTACACCATGAATATCTACACAGATCTATGCCCATTTCAGCGGACAGATTCATACATATGCATAGGGAAAGACATCTACCAAGAAAATGAAACACAATAATCTTGAAATAAAAGGGCAAATCATTAAATTTACTGGTTCGATTTTATTATTACTTCGCCTATTTTTCTTTTATTTTTTTTTAAAATCTATGACAATTGTCAATGGTGGGTATAATCCTTATCATGGTAAACAAATAAATCAAAGTGGCTTCACTATCTCTATAATCAGATCATTTCCTAGGCTAATACGCTGGTGAAGGAAGAAGGGCATGATACAAGTTAAATACTATAAGCTACAGATTTTCCCTCAAGACAAAATCTGAGCACATATACTATATCAAAAAAAAAAAAAAAAACTATAATAAGATTCCTCCTTCTATCTGGACAATCCTTATTAGATTAAATACTTAGCTTAAGAAGAAGTTTGCACTAGAATTTGATGGGCGGAATACATTAAATCACAGCTAAGAACCTTCAAATAATATTCTATGAGTTTTCTGGTATACTAATGCGTACAGGAAATTTTATTTCTATCTATTTTTGAAAATAAAAGAAAATCTTTCTTAAAATCTCATATTCCTACTGTTACATCCTTAATACAACCTGGTTAAAAAAATGTATTCAGATCTGGAATACTGTAAGTACAAATATGTTTTATTTCTTTTCTACTTAAAGTTTAATTACTTTTCTAATTTGTTTCCTTGCTATTTGTGCAGGTTCAGTAAAATAATTTCCTTTCAAAACAATGATTCCTACAATAGATTTCCAGAATTCAAACACAAGAAAGAGAATTCAAGAAGAGAACCTGTTAAATATTGAAAACTGACTGATAAACGATCTTTCGAAACTTTTGTCAAACCCCTATCAAATCACCCGATTTCGATGAAGAATATGCAATGATCACAGCTTCAAAATTATGCTTCAAAACAAAATCCTTAAGAAAAACTCTTCTGAAACAATTGTTGTACTGAAATTTTGCTAAAAGCTGCTGCCGTAAAATTCTTCCCGTGAATGTGTGCACAATCCCCAAAATTTCAAAAATATAAATTCATGCAATTCCACTTTCAATCACAAAACTTAACTGGCAAATCAATTTCCATTGTAAATAACTCATTCAGTTCAACTCCTTCTTAAAATATCAGAACAAACCTTTAACAGGCAATCAGAGATTCGTAACTCATCAAAAATATCTTGTTTTAAAAATATCTATTTCTCACAATTCAATTTGCACAATTAAAACAACAATAATATTATTTTAATTAAAACATTGCAAAGAATTAACTTTCACTGATAAATTTCACAGCATATTTAATTTAACTTAATAAATTAAATCACAAACATTGGCATAAACATAAATAATCATTTAATAAAATCGATATTAAATACGCAAACACAAAACAATATATATTTAAACATGACAAGACAAATTGGGCTTTACAGGATAACACAGGGATACTCGTTCGAAAATGAACGATGGTTAAAACGGACCTGTCAATACCTCCGACAACATATTTATAATGGATTAGGGTACACTCAGACCTGACAAGCAGGTGGAGCTGTTACCTGGTACCTGTGTCTGCAGGAAAACATCAAGGTTGAAAACATGTATATATATAATCTCATGTTAGAAAACACACCATGAATAAGAATTGCAGCATAGCAGGGTACTCACGAAAGAGTAATGCTACACTGTCTTATCCACTGACAGAAACGAGCAAGATCAATCATTTCAACATGATAACATAAGCAATAATCATAACCAACAAGCTATATCATGAATGAAACTATCACAGTATCATCGAACCAACATAATCAAATAACCAGGATGTCAATGTATCATCCGCACAATCAAAACAACATAGTATCTAGAATCTCCTCTGAAAAGAAACAACATAGTATCAAAGTAATCTAACAAACAGAATCAAAACTAACAATATGTCTAAACTGGAGGGACACTACATCCTCCCCCCTAGGATAAGGCTTACTCCTGGAAGCCTGCAAACAAATATGGATAAAGCTCATCCATACGTATCGCATCCTCCCAAGTAGCTGATGCCTCATCGCTAGGATCCCATTGGACCCTCACCTGATCAACGTCTCAACCCCTGAGGGCGAGCTTCAGACGCTGAAGAATGCCCACGGGCTCCAAAGCCAGCTGCCCGTCCTCTACCTGTAATGCATTCCAATCGAGTACATGTGAAATGTTAGGATGATAAGGTCGAAGAACAGATACATGAAAGACATCATGAATACGTGATAGACTGGGTGGTAAAGCAAGTCGATACGCCACAGGACCAATCCTCTCAAGAATCTCGAATGGTCCCACAAAACGAGGTGCAAGCTTAGAGCCTTTTCCATAACGGATTGGACTCTTACGTGGATGAACTCGAAGAAAAACCCTGTCTCCAACTGAAAACTGTCTATCCACCCTATGCGCATCGGCATACTTCTTCTGTCTATCCTGTGCTGCTACCAAGTGCTCTCTAATACGATCCACCTGTTGCTCCATATCACGAAGCATCTCAGGACCAAGTAGAACTCTATCCTCAAGTCGATCCCAACTCAATGGTGTGCGACAAGGACGTCCATATAGTGCTTGGAATGGAGGCATACCTATGGAACTCTGATAACCATTGTTATAGGTGAATTCCACTAAGTATAAATAGTCCTCCCAATGAGACTGTCGATCCATCACATACATTCTGAGCATATCTTCGAGAATCTGATTGACTCTCTCTGTCTGACCATCAGTCTCAGGATGATAAGCTGAACTGAAATTCAACTGCGTACCTAAAGCATGCTGTAATGATGTCCATAAAGCTGATGTAAATACAGGATCCCTATCAGAAATGATTCTACGTGGAATCCCATGCAATCGTACTATATCCTCCATGAAAATTTTGGCCACAGAGGAAGCATTGTAAGATGACCGAACTGGTGAAAAATGAGCTACCTTTGTCAATCTGTCAACAGTAACCATGATGGCATCATGTCGACGTAATGACGTAGGTAATCCAACAATAAAATCCACTGATATTACATCCCATTTCCACTCAGGAATGAGATGTGGCTGTAACAAACCAGCGGGATGTTGATGCTCCGCTTTGACTCTCTGGCATTCAAGGCATCTCGATACAAAATCAGCAATGTCACGCTTCATACCAGGCCAAAAATATAACTGTCGAAGATCTGCATACATCTTCTTAACTCCAGGATGTGCTGAGTAAGGAGCTCGATGTGCCTCTGTCAAAATAAGAGTGCAAAGATTCTCAGTAGGTGGTACATATATACGACCTAGATGTCGCAACAAACCATCTATCTCAATTGCATATCCTGAAAACCTTCCCTCCAAGGGTCTATCTGAATCAATTTCCATCTTCACTTCCTGATATAATCTATCAGAAGAAAGAGCAACCAATATCTGACTCTTCAACCCAACTCCAAGTGTCACAGCTGAAATCTCATGTCTTCGCCGACTAAGGGCGTCTGCCACCACATTCTCCTTACCCTGAACATATTTCACCTCAAAATCATATTCACAAAGGAACTCCATCCACCGTCTCTGCCTAGCATTCAGATTAGGCTGTGTAAATATATACTGCAGACTGCGGTGATCACAATGAAGTTCAAAACGATGCCCTAACAAGAAATGTCTCCAACGAACTAGAGCATGAACAACTACAACAAGTTCTAAATCATGTGTGGGGTAATTCTGTTCGTGATCCTTGAGTTTGCGAGACTCATAAGCAATCACTCGTCCATCCTGCATCAATACAGCACCTAAACCCTCCAAAGAAGCATCTGTGCAAACAACAAAATCTTTAGCAGGATCAGGAACTGCTAAGATAGGTGCACTAGTCAGCTTATCCTTAAGTATCTGAAAAGCCAATTGACACTGATCTGTCCAAATGAATTTCTTCCCTTTCCTCTGAAGAGAAGTAATGGGGTGTCCAATCCTAGAAAACCCCTGAACAAATCGTCTGTAATAACCAGCAAGACCCATGAAACTACGAACCTCAGAAAAATTTTTAGGTATGGGCCAATCAATGATAGCTTGAATCTTTGCAGGATCCACAGCTATTCCCTCTCCAGAAATCACATGTCCAAGGTATTTCACCTTAGTTTTGAAGAATTCACATTTCTTCAAATTTCCAAACAATTGGTTCTCCCTCAAACACTGTAGAACTTGCCTCAAATGCTCTTCATGTTCCTGCATATTTCTCGAATAAATCAAAATATCATCAAGAAACACGAGAACAAATCGATCAAGATAGGTGCAAAACACACCATTCGTCAGACTCATGAACACTGATGGTGCATTCGTTAACCCAAACGGTACCACTGTGAACTCATAGTGTCCGTATCGAGTTCGGAATGCCATCTTATGAATATCAGCTTCTGCAATTCGCAACTGATGGTAACCAGATTTCAAATCAATCTTAGAGAATATAGTTGCTCCCTTGATCTGATCAAAAAGGTCGTCAATTCTAGGTAATGGATACCTGTTCTTAATCGTTACCTTATTCAATTGACGATAGTCAATGCACAATCTGAGAGATCCATCCTTCTTCACGAAGATAACAGGTGCTCCCCACGGAGAAACACTCGGACAAATGAAACCCTTTGACAAGAGTTCCTCCAACTGAATACGAAGCTCCTCCAATTCCTATGTAGTCATTCTATATGGAGCACGAGAGATGGGTTCAGCTCCAGGAACTAAATCAACTCTGAAGTCTATGTCACGCTTCGGTGGCATACCAGGAATATCACTAGGAAAAACATCAGCGAATTCCCTAAGAATGGGGTGATCATCAAGTGATATCTCTTGAATTTCACCAAAATCCAAGTCACTCACTGTTGTCGCAAACAACTGACATCCCTGACGAAGGCATCTCTTCAACTGCATAGCAAAAATTATCCGCAAAGAGATGGGTCTCTGAATACCAACTATCTCAACCTCTGTACCATTATCATTAATGCAACGTACTATTTTCTGACGACAGTCAATCACTGCATGATGAGTTCCTAACCAATCCATTCCCAAAACAATGTCATATGACCCTAAAGGTGTGACTCGAAGATCTACAGAAGTAGTCCATGATCCAATTCTAAGTCCACAATTGTGGACAAGGGATTCAACTGCTACTTTAGCCCCAGAAGCAAATTCCACTTGCCACCTATCGCCTTGCTTTACGGCCACAAGTCCACAACGCTCAACTATAGAAGGTGAAATAAAAGAATCTGTAGCACCAGAATCAAAAAGAATATTAACATCAATACCCTGTAACTGACCTGAAGATTCAACCACTGTGTTATGATGATCCGCTTGGCGGTTATTTACCGCAACAAACACTGTATGAGTACGACCTACATCACCAACTGTCGGCTCTGATGCTGCCGGTCGCTGTCCATAACCTGACGTACCTCGCATAGGACACTGCCTAGCAATATGTCCCTGCTGTCCACAAGAGAAACATCCAGTGCCTCTGCCAAATCCTCTGCCACCCGAAGGTGCATTGGATTGCTGATAACTACCTTGACTCACTGTCGACTGAGCACTCTGAATTGGCTGGTTCTGCTGAGTGTGCTTATTGCGCCACCAATTGCGGTTCCTTCCTGATTGAGAATTATTACTTTGTTGGTTCTATGAATTTTTATTCTTTTGTTGATTGCGTTGTTGTTGTCCACCCTTAGCGGGTGCCTGTTGATTCCTAGAGGAACCACCTTTCTGATACTGACCACCACGCTGACCAAAACCAGAAATAGGAGCACTGCCTATCTGTACTCTAGTGTGTCCACCCAAAGCCATAGCGAGGTTCTCTTCCACTATCCGTGCCTTCTCCACAGCAACCTCCATAGTCTTCGGCTCGAAAACTCTGACTCCACTGCTAATACGGGCGTTTAAGCCCCTGATGAAGTGTTGCACTAACATTGCCTCATCATCCATAATCCCTGCATACTGCTTGAGCTCATAAAACCTGCGCTCAAACTGTTCCACGGACATAGCCATCTGACGAAGATCATGAAACTCATCTGCACGTCATTGCCTCCAATGTTCAGACAAGAAACGTGCTCTGAACCTCTTCAGGAACATATCCCATGAGACCGCACCAATCTCTAGATGGAGCTTCTGCTCCTCCAATCGCCACCAAGTAGAGGCAAAACCTCTAAGATGCATTATGGCACAACCAGCACGAGTATTGCTGCCATAAGGATGCATTGCAAAGCATCGTCCCAAATCAAGCAACCAAGTCTCTGCCTCTAAACCACCACCAGATCCATCAAATGTAGGAGGGCGTGCCCTCAACAAATCTCGCATGTGACCTGCAATAATAGCATCCCGCTGCACTGAATCATCAACTCTCCTCGGAGATCTATCACATTCTCTATTCACTTCCTGTACCACTTCCTGTCTAGGTCCAAGTCGAGCTAGGACCTCCTCAAGTAAAGGGCGTAACTGTGACCCCTCTACCACTGACTGTTCTGGAACCTGTGCCTCATTACCCTGATCCAACTGCGGACCCAAATGTTCTGCTTGATCACTCTGATGAGGGCTCAGAGGGGGAGTAACCTGGCGGTTTGGCCCACGGCCACCACCTCGGCCTCGACCACGACCTCTAACACGACCCCTAGGCATGATCCTACACACAACCAAGACAATTCTTGTTATAAGACAAACAAAACCAATGGAAAACACAACAACCAAGCCTAATGTACTAAACAACCTAATGGGCTCATTTAACCAGAGCACCCAGTGTTAGAACTTGGCTCTGATACCAATCTATAATGCCCCGACTTAGTTACATTATAACAAAGAGCAAGTACAAAGTTAACAAATTTTTTTTTTTTATTGTTTATACATATGTTATAAAGTATCTAAGATGTTGTTACATAAACTTAACAAGTAAACTAATCACATAGATCATCAATCAAAAGTACAAATTTGATTTCATGTAAGATCTTGTTTATGAAATTACATAGAATTATATATCTCAAATGTCCATTTACATAATACGAGATTTCAAAGAATCTCCATACATCAAAAATGATACAATCAGTACTCTCTTATACAAGAGGTAAGTTTACAAAGCATATAGTGTTCATCTGACATCTGATACAATAACCACGAACAAGCTCCGCATCAACAGTCACGAACATAGTAGTAACTGGAAGCTGCTGCAAGCTTAGGATCATCTGCAAGAAGGTTCAAATAAAGGTGTAGCACGGTTACCTCCCGACCACGTGGAACCCAAAGGCCCACTCCCTCTGTGCTAGGAGATACTGTTAGGTCCACAAACAAAGCAAACAGAACATCACGTATACTGGGTTTACAATTCACATTACGACATAACGTTTACAAATCAGAACACATGAAGTCACAGTATCAAGTCACATTAAATTGAAATCTGAACAAAAGATACACCATCATGATATAGACTAAGAGAGTGTCATCGCATTGTCGGGATAGGTTACCCTGGTGAATCTTCCTAGACTACCGGCCCTCACCAAGAGTTACCCTGGCAGTCTCTACCGATTCCCGGCCCCTATGCAGACTAATGCGGTGTCGCTACATCTTTCAAGAGGACAAGATGGCAACTTGCCATTCTAGGCCTTCTCATCCTTTTCTCAACCTAAACGAGCGTTAAGAAGTAGGCGAGGCATACCATTATCTGATTTAGTGTTTAGAACTACCCAACCCCTAAAATATTAGTTAAGTTATCACTTAATTAACACACCTACGTTAGGTTACCCAGACAATCACTTCCAGATTTTGGCCCCTAACGCAAGCCACTCTCACTATAACATGACTCAACATAAAATCAAACTAGGGGTAGCTATCAAGCACCCAAAAAAAACACAATATTTACATTCCTCACTAGAGACCGATCATAATCTCTAAGATGCTTCAATAGAGAATGAATAAATATGCAAAGCTACATCCCCAAGTAAAACTACTTGTAATTGAGCAATATGATCAATATGTTATACACTTAACAACACTATTATCACTACCTTAGCCCTTTAAAGAAATGAAATAAACATCATTAACGTTATGAACATATTTCCAACTAATAATTGCATTAAATCAACCTCTATGAATTAAAATTCATAATATCCAAACAATAGAGTTTAACATATTTTGATATTTTCAAAAAATACATTTATTAACATTGTAGAATGAGAATATTATAAATTCCTTATATAAATAAAAAACACATTCATTTATAAAGCATTACAACTCACTTTTAATAGATATATATGTATATATATATAAATTGTTGAAGGACGGAGGATTCTTTTGTTATATATATATAATTTTCAAATAAAAAGTAATTACATTTAATTTATAACTTAAAATCTTATTCATTTCCTTTTTCTTATACATAGACTCATTATTAACTAACATTTGTGCTTTAAAAAATATCTATCAACTAATAGTTATCTAATAAAGAATCTGCCAGATCATGGCATGCAAAGGTAAGTTAACTAAGATAAAGTTTTAGCTCATATTTAAACTTCATATCTTTAATTAATAAAATACGGATACCATGCATTCAAAACAGGTAACAGTTGCAGTCAAGTGTTTTGATGAAGCCTTAGGATTTATTTAACTGAAGATTCATCTGGTATGTCACCTGACTGGCTATTCCATACGCGCATAAAAGTCTTACAATCTACAACCAAGAGAGCAGTAAAAACAAAAGAATTCAATAAACGCCATGTTTAGGAAACACCAATTGGAAAGAAGATTCCTGCGCAAGCTTCTTACGCTGAAACAATTTGACAAATTCTCTGTACAGGAATACATTTTAAATACTAGCGCTACTGGTCTCACCGTTTACCTACGATTCAAAACTTAAATTAGAATATCACGTCCTTCCTCATTCCAGTACAATTACATGAATAGAGGGCAATAAAATGTGACATATTCATATAAATCTAAACTCCCTAGCTTCCACCGATTTGCAGCCATAACAATATCAAAATTGGTACTCTCCAACAAAGGTTACGCCATGAATATCTACACAGATCTACGCCCATTTCAGCGGACAGATTCATACATATGCATAGGGAAAGACATCTACCAAGAAAACGAAACACAATAATCTTGAAATAAAAGGGAAAATCATTAAATTTACTGGTTCGATTTTATTATTACTTCGCCTATTTTTCTTTTTTTTTTTTTTAAAATCTATGACAATTGTCAATGGCGGGTATAATCCTTATCATGGTAAACAAATAAATCAAAGTGGCTTCACTATCTCTATAATCAGATCATTTCCTAGGCTAATACGCTGGTGAAGGAAGAAGGGCATGATACAAGTTAAATACTATAAACTACAGATTTTCCCTCAAGACAAAATCTGAGCACATATACTATATCAAAAAAAAAAAAAAAAAAACTATAATAAGATTCCTCCTTCTATCTGGAAAATCCTTATTAGATTAAATACTTAGCTTAAGAAGAAGTTTGCACTAGAATTTGATGGGCGGAATACATTAAATCACAGCTAAGAACCTTCAAATAATATTCTATGAGTTTTCTGGTATACTAATGCGTACAGGAAATTTTATTTCTATCTATTTTTGAAAATAAAAGAAAATCTTTCTTAAAATCTCATATTCCTACTGTTACATCCTTAATACAACCTGGTTAAAAAATGTATTCAGATCTGGAATACTGTAAGTACAAATATGTTTTATTTCTTTTCTGCTTAAAGTTTAATTACTTTTCTAATTTGTTTCCTTGCTATTTGTGCAGGTTCAGTAAAATAATTTCCTTTCAAAACAATGATTCCTACAATAGATTTCCAGAATTCAAACACAAGAAAGAGAATTCAAGAAGAGAACCTGTTAAATCTTGAAAACTGACTGATAAACGATCTTTCGAAACTTTTGTCAAACCCCTATCAAATCACCCGATTTCGATGAAGAATATGCAATGATCACAGCTTCAAAATTACGCTTTAAAACAAAATCCTTAAGAAAAACTCTTCTAAAACAATTGTTGTACTGAAATTTTGCTAAAAGCTGCTGCCGTAAAATTCTTCCCGTGAATGTGTGCACAATCCCCAAAATTTCAAAAATATAAATTCATGCAATTCCACTTTCAATCACAAAACTTAACTGGAAAATCAATTTCCATTGTAAATAACTCATTCAGTTCAACTCCTTCTTAAAATATCAGAACAAACCTTTAACAGGCAATCAGAGATTCGTAACTCATCAAAAATATCTTGTTTTAAAAATATCTATTTCTCACAATTCAATTTGCACAATTAAAACAACAATAATATTATTTTAATTAAAACATTGCAAAGAATTAACTTTCACTGATAAATTTCACAGCATATTTAATTTAACTTAATAAATTAAATCACAAACATTGGCGTAAACATAAATAATCATTTAATAAAATTGATATTAAATACGCAAACACAAAACAATATATATTTAAACATGACAAGACAAATTGGGCTTTACAGGATAACACGGGGATACTCGTTCGAAAACGAACGATGGTTAAAACGGACCTGTCAATACCTCCGACAATATATTTATAATGGATTAGGGTGCACTCAGACTTGACAAGCAGGTGGAGCTGTTACCCGGTACCTGTGTCTGCAGGAAAACATCAAGGTTAAAAACATGTATATATATAATCTCATGCTAGAAAACACACCGTGAATAAGAATTGCAGCATAGCAGGGTACTCACGAAAGAGTAATGCTACACTGTCTTATCCACCGACAGAAACGAGCAAGATCAATCATTTCAACATGATAACATAAGCAATAATCATAACCAACAAGCTATATCATGAATGAAACTATCACAGTATCATCGAACCAACATAATCAAATAACCAGGATGTCAATGTATCATCCGCACAATCAAAACAACATAGTATCTAGAATCTCCTCTGAAAAGAAACAACATAGTATCAAAGTAATCTAACAAGCAGAATCAAAACTAACAGTATGTCTAAACTAGAGGGACACTACATATGGTATGGATACTTGGTTACTACGAACGGGTTGTGTGACCTTATGTCTTAAGGTTGATATTTGTTATCAGTTTTGTGCATCTAGTCTACCATGGTATTATGGATTTGAACCATGTGTTGTCAGAAGGTAGAGTGGCTCTTTGTGGGGGTCTGATACACAAAGGGGCACCAGGGTAACTCACGTAGGTTTTAATCAAGTGATAACTTAAAAGAGTAAAAAAATTCCATACTATTTAAGATAACCAATGCCTCTCTCCTGACTCATGCACTTACTAAGGCTTGAGATGAGATGAGAAGCATAGTTTGTATGGGGGTCTAGCGGCCGGTAGAGGCAAGCTAGGGTAACCCAGGATGGGGGTCTGGTAGCCTAGGAAGGTTGAGCCAAGGTAACTCATAGAAAATTATGTGTGACACTCATCCTACGACAACCGTTAGTCAATTTGTTGTACTGTGTAGTTGATCATTGTTATTTGGAAGCATTGTAACCATTATGTAAGTTTTGTACTTGTGTAGTTTAGTATTATTTTTTCCTATGTCTAGAGATTGTAGGTTTTGCCTAGGAAGCTCTTTTACTATCTCCTAGTACGGGGGTTGGTCCTTCAGGTACCACATGGTTGGGTGGAACGTGCACCTTACATCGTTGGGTCCCCAGTTCTTATTTGTGATGGCAGGCACTTCCTAATTGAGAATTTGTGTGTACTAGTGAATTTGTAATTCTATCACGTTCTCACTTGTATCAGTTGGATACCTTGTATTTGTATCACTCCTCAATTGTATTCAAGGAGAATCTTGTAATTTGTGATTGAAAGAACTTTGTATAAACTATCTCATTTGGAAATGAGAGATGTAATTGTAATATTGAATGGATGAAATGTGTGAACGAATCATTATTGTACTTTATATCTTAAGTGATGTATTTTAATGTTTTGGAGTATGATATTTAATTCTTGAGTAATAAATATGAATTATGTTTAGTAACTTTTGTTAGTAATGGGGATTGTAAGTAAGCGTCGTCACGTACCTTAGAGAATGTATGTGTTAGTGTAGTTCACTTTACTTGTTTAATTACACTTTTAAAAAAAAATGTTCACTTCCATTATGTGTGTGACATTCCCTAAGGTTTCGTAGCGGGTCTTACAAGAAAAATGGGCCTCATTCATGGTGGATATGACACCAACAAAGAAAGCTAGGGAGCATGTTGATAATGATGTGAAAATTTCATACCTAGAGCTATGAAGTCGAATTAATATATTTTATATATTAAAATCTTAATATAATAAGTTGCTTCTTACTATTTTGTATCACCTTAGATAGCTTAGAAATTCAACTTAAAATTTAAATCCTTGTTAAAAGAGGTAGTGTTGAGTTGTGTACATATCCCAAAGATAGTTTATAAATGATACCATTCTAAAATTATAACTTAGAGTACATACAATGGAAACTTGGATAAAATTCTTCATATTTTTCCTTTGAGTCTTATGACATTACTCCAAAAATGGTTAGTTCTAAATGTATGAATCGAAGAATAAATTTAGAGGAAAGAAACTAGATTGTATGAATGAAATGTATAATAAAATAGTTCTATTAGGATTAGAAGGGATGAAGGTATTATTGAATTTTCTATTTTACAACTCAAAAGAGAATAAAGAAAAGGGTGTGCCTTGTTTCTTGTTAATTTTTATTTAGTAAAAGTGAATGAGAACCATTCAAGTGAAAATAAATCTCCATTACAAAAGTCTTAGGATGTCTTTCCTAGAATGAGCTCATGTTTCCTCCTAAATGGGTGTTTTATTTTTTAATAGAGTTCATGCATGAATTAGCCCCTATATATAGAGATCCCTATTGA
Organism: Sequoia sempervirens; assembly: GCA_007258455.2. NCBI lineage: Eukaryota > Viridiplantae > Streptophyta > Pinopsida > Cupressales > Cupressaceae > Sequoia > Sequoia sempervirens. The sequence continues at coordinate 171,854 of VDFB02373114.1, read as the reverse complement.
ACAAACACTTCATATTTGCATGAATTAAAGGATTTCCTAAATGAAATTTTAAAGAAAGGATTTATATGTTCTAGTGTCTTGTCATGGGATGCTCCAACTATTTTTATGAAAAAGAAAGATAAGAAACTTTTCCAAGTTGTCTTGATTATGTACATGTTCAATAAATAAACAATTAACATTAATATCCACCACCTAAAATAGATGACTTATTTTACTGATTGAGAGGGGTGGCCATATTTTTTAAAAATAGGTCTAATATTCAATTACAATTAGCAAAGAATAAATGAGGAATAAATTCATAAAACTAAATTTAGAATTAGGTGTAGGACATCAAAATTATATGTTTGAGGCAATACATATAAGACACCCATATACAAAATAGTACAAAAGAAAGAGAAAAATTGTAAAGAATACACTTGTATCCTATATTTGCTCGAGCATTAAAATTTTGAAATTAAGCATAAAGAATAATAGGATTTATAAATTAAATACATGAGGCTATTATATAATATCAAAAAAGACTATTTTAAAGTTTAAATTTATATTTTAATTTTAGGGTAAATAATTTTGGTTGAATTTATGAATTAGAAATAGAAATTTTGAAAGGGCTCCACCCTTTTACAAAGACCAATAAAGAGACAAAAAATGATCAATCATATTGGCATGGAACAAAAACAAGAAAAATATAGTTGTAAGTTAGAAAAATGACATCCAATTAGAAATACTCCACCAATAGTGGAAATGTATCTAATAACGAGGGTCGTTTTCCCAAAAAAAATTAGTAGATCTATCATTGAACACAACTTGAATCCAAAATTCTTCAAGAAACTATATCTTATTGTCAACCTTATCCTTTTCCATGAATGACCCTAGTTCCTTTGTAATGGAATTTTCATCTTTAGTTTCCAAACTTGAGACCAAAGGGAATAAAGGGTTCCTATAATCTTCTAAACTTGAACCTTCTTCATATTTTTAAATTATTAGAAGGAATACCAAGAGGTGAATATTATAATTCAAGAGAATGGTAGAGGCAATGAACTCCAACTAATCCATCTATAACATGATTCTTGTCTCTACCAATCTCCTCTAAATTTCTCTTGACAAGACCACCTAAATTAGTCATGTCTACAAGAGGACCAACCACCCCTCAATTATGCTCAAAGGGAGTCTCAACCAAATCCTAAGGTAAACAAGGCTCCATCTCATCCTTATGCATTTTGTTCAACCTTGCCTTCCTCTAAAATTCCTACACCTATAAAATACATAGCTATCTACACATGACAACATGGTGAAAACACAAGAAAATCCTATACCATGACATGTTGAACCCAAATAACCAAATTCAAAAATAATTTAATCTATAAGTATAAATAGTTTGATCATGGTAGAAACTTTATACATATAAAAATATGATAAATGTGTGATTATTTTTCTTTCCAATCTATAATTTTTTTATGTGCTTGGCTATATAATTTCGATGATTCACTCATAACGTAAAGATAAAATTTAGTATGTATGAAAGAAATATTTTCGCGACATCAAGCTACCATTCTACATAACTCTAATAGAAATAAGAATATTATAAATTATTTTAACGAAAGAAATTGTGTGAACTCTATCTTGAAAATTACTAATTAATTTTGAATTATATACTTATAATTTAAAATAAGAGCATCCTTTGTAACATGGAATAGATAGGTTAATTAATGAAATAAAATATATTTTTATATTAAGAAAAAATTACAAATATATATGGAACTCATACATTGAGAAATTGACTAAGACAACTCTATATGAGAATTAAGATGCCTGAATAATAATTTATATACCTTCTTTCAATAATTAACATTAGAAATTAATTCTTAATAAATTAGTTTTAACGATTCAATTTATAGCTTTATGCAATCTATAAGTTTAAATAGTTTGATGGTATCTAAACTTTATACATATAAAAATATGATAAATGTGTGATTATTTTGCTTTCCAATCTATATTTTTTTGATGTTGTTGGCTATATAATTGAGATGATTCACTCATAATGTAATGATAAAATTCAACCTCATATGGAGGATTTTATATTATCTTCCATTAATTTCATCCTTTTTATGAGATTCTTATGGAATATTGATATTCTAGTGTGAATTCTTAATTTTAGACATATCTTAACTAGATAAATTTAGGTTCAATGAAGGAAATAGAACTTTTTTTTTCACTTACATAATCCTATTTTGTAGTTCATTTATGTTAACAACTATTAAATTAGATATTTTTTTCCCCAATTATTTTCAAATAACTTTACACTAATCTTTGTTTTCTTATTCTTTCTTCCATTGTTTCATTTAAAATTTGAACCATTTAAGGATGTTATGTTATAGATTATAGTTTTCTTCCAATTCTTTTTAAATTGTTCAAACCTCTCATGGTCTAAATAATTTTACATTTAACAACCATGTCTAAAGTACATTATATACCCAACCTCTTCCCCTATGTAACACACTCATAAATAAACCTTGTTACTAATCTCATTTGAAGAGGTGGAACAACCAATCTTAGAGGGATCCTCATCCATAGGGGAGAGAAGGATGCCATCAATCTAGGCTCTAGTAGTGTTCTAAAAATAGTAGAACTAGAAGCTAGAATCCTAGTTAACAATGATATCCAAGTTGTATAATACACAAGTTTTCCTTTTCAAGGGATTGGGGAACACTTATTGGATGGGTATATGGTTGCATTATGTCTAAATTGTAATTGATTTGACTTTCAAACTTGATTAAAGAAAAAATATTCAATAAAAAACTATCTAACCAAGTGGAAGCACTAGATATCAGAGTTAGAAATCTAAATTTGAAAGAATTATAAATTTATCCTTCAAGGAAAAAAATTGTGTTATACAACGTGCGTCACTTTTTAAAAATGCTGATTTTTGAAAAAAACTAGTTTTCATAGGAGATGGAGAAAAGAGTGCAATCTGATTCCAAAAATTTGAAAAAAATATTTTTAGAATCTACAGATAAAATGTGATGAGACTCTAGTTTTCATCATCTTCAAGTTCCTCGCGATTTAACCGCTATAGGTGCCTGAATGTGAAGATTTAGTTAAAAAAAAAAATTTAGTGTCCAGTTTGGCCAAAAATTGTAAACCACTATTGTGGGATCACCCTCTCCTTTTCCCACAATATTTGTTGTGCTATTATCTCCAAAGAAGACATCTCCTCCATCATATGTAGTATACTTAGTGAACCACTCCTTGTTAGGAGTCATATGATAGGAGCATCATTACCATCATCCGAGGATTTCTTTGTAGAAGCATTAGAACTCTTTTTCTTGTTCTTACAATCCTTCTTTACATGTCCAAGTTTACCATAATTCCAACACTTTACCTTACTCTTACCAGGGGTTTTAGACCATCCTTTAGACTTACCCTTTCCTTTCTTGTCTTCCTTAGATTCCTTTTCCTTAGGCCTACCTCTTACAAACAAGGCATCTTGAGATCCCGTTTTAGACTTCCTCCTCATCTCCTATGATAGGAGAGTCAAAATAATATTGTCCATCTTAGGATCTACACCACTACCATTGATAGCAACAATTAGATTTTCCCAAGATTCTGGTAAAGAACAAAACTATAATAAAATACATTTATCTTCATCTTATAAATTTACATCTACATATGCTAATTGAATCAGAATCAAATTAAAAGAATTTAAATAATGTGCAACTGAATCACCATATTTGATCTTTAAAGAACACAATGGTCTTTTCAGATATAACTTATTAGTAAGACTTTTAGTTTGATAAATATCAGCTATCCTCTTCCACAATTTGTATGTAGTAGTTTCATCTAAAACATTCAAGAGAACAACATTAGCAAGACATATTATTATGGTCCCTCTTGCCTTCTTATCAAACTTAGCCTAATCCTCATCTTACATTGCTGTAGATGGATTTTTATCACTACAAACAACTAACCACTGATCTCTCTCTTCAAGGGTATCCTCCATTTTTAATTTCCACACATCATAACTAGATCCATTGAATCCTTCAATATCTAAATGAGAATTAGAAGTCATTGTAACACACTTATTCTATAAATCTGCAATAACACAATTAAAAGATCCCACTATAGCCAAAATACCTTCAAAATTTCAAGAGAAAGGCATCCCAAACTCTAACTAATTGTTAGCTCTGATACCAAATGTTTAAAATTGAAGGTAAATTTTGTAGCTTTAAACTTGTAATCCTATGAGACTGTAGATTAAATTAAGTATTCTTTGTCACAATTTCTTTGTGGGTGATTAATTTGATTAAATTAATTTTATCAATTGTAGAAGTAGACAAAAGATTGTAGAAGAATGAGCCAAGAAGATAGAAGTGACACAACATATACGTGGAGAAACCCTTCTGGGAAAAAACTTCACCACCAAAATCAATAGTGTTTGTATTATTTAACCTTAGAACAAGATTACAATAACACTGTATCAATCTTTGCTAGAGATGCTTCTTTTTCCTTCAAAAATTCTTCTTCACAACCTGCAATAAACTTTGATTGACACTCTCTTCAACCTGCTACAATTAATGGACAAATATTTTCCTTGTAAACTCCAAAGAGTTGACAATTATAAGAGGATAAATATCCTCACAAATATCTATGCCATCATGGTGCAAGTAGAGTGTCTATGAAAAAAAAAGTCAAACCAACCCCTTTCATCAATTTGGTTATCCCAAATTGAAGTCTTAATTGATTGATGGTTACAAAGATATCTTGTAAGATACTCCTCTAAGTTGGTGCCCAAGAATGGGCCCCACTTAACTCAACCTTGTAAATATCTTCTCACGTAAAAGGTGTTAACTCCAAGATCTCAACTTGGGCGCCCAAGGTGGGTCCAAGTCAATCTTTGTTAACTGAAACATATCTCTCCACCATTCATGCAAACTCCATGCATGATTGATCATCCCCTATTAACTGAAAGTATCAACTTGTTATTTGTCATGAAAATGAAGTCATTAGTCATGCAACTCAAGTCAAGTGATTGAAGTCAACTACATGCATCTCAAACTAACTACATACAACTAAAGATAACTGAACTGAATTGAATTGAAACTGAACTAAACTGAACTAAACTGAATTGAAATTGAACTAATAGTTCCACTCCACATAACTTGTAATTATTAATCCCTATTTTGTAGGAACAAGACATGCATTACATAAGAGTTATCAATCCACCAAATAGTTAACTGAAACAAGGTGGGTCCCACCTTTCATGTGAGCATCCCATGTGCTCCTATTTTTTAGGAGCTCAACTTGGGAGTCCCCACATGTTCCCATCATTTAGGAATAATTATAAATGTTAATTTACATGTCCATTTCATTTGAGTTTAATCTCTTTCTAATCCTAGTGTTGGGGAACACTTTCCAAGGACTTAGGAGATACATGAAATATGTTTAGGATTGCAATTAAATGGCATCCTATTCCCAACACAAAGAAAAATACTAGCAAGGCATATGCAAGTCAACCTATAATAGGCCATTTGCATCCCAATCTTGTTCAGTATATGCGGAAGGAGGAAAACTAGCCAAAGGGACAAGATCAAGTGTTAAAACTAGGACAAGGCTATCTAACCCATTGCCCCCATTAAGTGTAGGAAAAGGATGAGCTAAGATAATTGATGAGAAACATGCTAGGATGAAACTCAGTATCAATTAGAGGAACTAGGTGCATACAAATAAGGAAGTGCACCGCAATCCTTAAGATGTTGAATTTTATTACTTAAAGCCTTAAATTCATTAGTAGAATGACCATGAACTATGTGATATGCACAAAATGAAATCTTGTTGTAAATTTTATTTTTTGTGTTCTTGGAGTGAGAGATATGAAATGATCTTGGAGGAGTTTTGAAAAGATAATATCTTGATCAACAATAGGGGATATTTATTTCTCAGTGCAAGATGTCATACACACAATAGATGATAAGGCCTTGGATGAAGATGGAGATAAAGGTGGTCAACCTAAGTCATTTAAAAAAAATTGTGGTATAGACTTCACTTGTTCTCTATAATTTTTCTTTATGTTTTCATTATATCCCTATTTAGAAAGGAATTTGTATCCAAGAATATAACATTCTTCCAACTCAAATTAGGATGTTTTATGCTTCTGAGAAAGGTTGGCTTGTTTATGAGCTAAAAAATCCTCTCTAGGTTTCTTAAAGTTACACATCTTCCTCACATGAGGGATGGGAGTTGAAGGCCCCCCATCACCACCATGGGGTGATGATGTAGAACCAAGTTGAGAAAATGAAACTGTTGGTGTAATTAAATGTTTTGTACCTTGTCCTAGGTCATAATTACACCTTAGTTAAGTTTATTTAGGGATCACATAGGAGGTTGTTGGAGAATTTCCACTTTTGGTGGACTTGACATGTCATTACCTCATCATTTCCACCTTTTGTCGACACATCATGTGATTATCTCTCCACCTTAAGTGGAGTGATAGCTCTTCATAGTTGTCTCATGTCATAAGATTCTGACACTTGTCATAATCTTATGCCCTTCTATGTTCTCACCTTGGCTATATAACCAAGGGGTCTCCATCATTGTAAAAATCATAATCATATCATATCAATGACATTGAATATAGTTTATTCTTGTCATATTTTCTCTCTCTTTTCTTGTGCTTTCCATTTGGTCCATAGATCTTGGCATACATAGCCAATTCTAACATGGTATCAGATCATTGGAGAGTCTTTTTCTGAAGAGAGATTCTAGATCTGAGGAGGTTCCGTTCATGGCTCTTTGTTGCAGGTTCACATCCAAGCTTGTTGGTGCAAATCTGAGCTCACCATTGTGTCTGAAAGGTTTGAGATAGTTGATTTTTCCTTTTGTTTCATCCAAATCAGACATATGAGGCCAAATCTATGAGGGTTTGAAGCTGAAGAATGGTTGCCAGATCTAGAAGGTAGCTACAATTTTTGAGCATTTTGGGTCAAATCCGACCCTGCCATCGTGTCCAGAAGGGCCAAAAACCCTAAGATCGACTGTCAATTCTTCCATTTTGGAGCAAGTCATTTGGTGAAGCAAAATTTTTTTGCTCAAGAAACCGTACGGCCCCCAGATTGTTATTATTTGTGTCGGTACGATTTTTTTTAAAAAAAATATATATTTCAATTTTTTAAATATTTTTTGAAAAAATTTCAAAAAAATATATTATTGTACCGTTTGAATTTTCTATAAAAAAAATTCATTGTAAATTTTTTAAAAATCAAATAAAAAAAGGGGCAGAAAAAGTATTTTCTGTGGATTTTTCTGCACTGTACCTGTTGCAGGTACTGGGTACCTGGGCCCCTCGGCAGGAGCCACGTGACCCCACCGCAGTGAGGCACACAGACACTTGGCATCCCTCTCCCGTGGTCCCACTTTCACATTCCGGCGCGCTCCAAAAAAGACTCCGGTAGCCTCAATAAAATCTCGGCGGACAGTTGAAATCCAGGCGAGCATTTTGTCTTTAAATCCACCAGCTAAAAAAGATTTCGACTAGCCAAACATTCCATCGAGATTCCGTTTCTGACAAACACAGATTCCAGATTCCACAGAATATTCTGGCAGGTGTAGCAACGACTAGGGTGACAGGCTCCAAACCGTCAAATTCAATTGACCAAGTTGCTGACGTCAGCCTGCATCAGCAGACTTTTGAAAATTTTTGCCCCCTCTCCATTTGGGTTTTCATTTTTATAGTTCATCTTTGAAGCTCCATAACTTAGTCATACAAGCTCCTTTTATCAAACTATCTCATGATGAAAGGTGTAATAGGTCATCTAAAGGACATAATTCAAAAACCCACTGATGCTAAAGAATTGGCAAGGTGGGAGATTGATCGTGAGAAAACACTTGGATGCATATGTTCATTAGTCTCATTTGATTTGCAGTTTCATATTGAATCATGTAATACACCTAAAGAGGTATGGGAGACTTTTGAGAAATTTTATGGTAAAACAGATAAGATTAGAGGCTATCAGATTGATAATGATTTGATGAATCTTGATCCTAAAAGTTTTGACCACATCCAAGACTACATCTCCAAAATAAAGCAAGTAAGAACACAATTGAAAGAATGCACTATTGAAAAAGAGGATTTACAATTGATTCTTAATGTGTTATCCAAGCTTGGTCATGAGTATTCAGTGTTTGTTTCTGGCTTTCATACCCATCGACTTTCTATGGGAGCATCATATGTTGATCCTAAGTTTGATGACTTTGCAAATCTCCTAATCCAAGAGGAAGCTAAGTTAATGAACATGGGTCTAATCAAGTCTTCCAAACCACAAGCATTGGTGGAAAATGAGTCTAAGGTACAGAAAGAACCAGAGAATCTTGATAAGAAGCAAAAGAAGAAAAAGAACAAGCCACATAAAGAATCAGAATCCTCATCTTCAAAAGAAGAATCATCTAAGAAGGAGAGGCCTTTTTGTGCATATTGCAAGAATGATGGACATGAAGAACACTATTGTTATAAGAAGGATATTGATGAGTTGAAAAATATTCTAAAAAAGAATCACATGGATTTTCCTTCTAGAATGTCTGAATCTTCTTCTCCTTCTACTTCAAAACAGTCTAAAAAGGACAAAGGTCAAACATCAGGATATAAAGGACAAGCTCTTTGTGCTCATTCAAGTCCAGGATCAGGGAGATGGCTTCTAGATTCAGGAGCATCTCATCATATGGCATCTTCACAGACTATCTTCTCTTCATTTCAGCCTTGCTCTATGTCTCCTATCTTGATGGGAAACAATACATACATGAGTGTAATAGGGAAGGGATCTATTAGCATTGGGGAAAACACTTTTCAGGATGTCTTGTGTGTTCCTCATTTGATGAACAATCTACTTTCCATCTATCATATTACACATGGTGGAGATGGGAGAACTGTGGAGTTCACTCCTGATTCAGTTATCATTCGGGACTTGGAGACTAGAGATGTCATTGCTACTAGGGTGGTTGATCATTCATCTCGGTTGTATTCCTTTGCATAGTTTGCTTTTGATGGTGACACTGTTCCTTCGACTGTTGATCACAACTATGATTCAGAGGAGACATTTGGCTTTTTTAACTTGGGCATACTCACATCAGATCCAGTACTTGAGCCATGCATTTCATCTCCTCCATCTTCTGTTGTACTTGATGATACTTGTGTTGCTACAGTTTTGGCTCCTAGTGATTCAATGCAGTAGGACATACATAGTCTTCCAGATATGGCTACTTTTGATGACTTCCTAATAGGTGTTTCATATTTGTTTGTGGAGTCTCATCTTGCTGATTTGGAGGACACCATTGATAGCATTCATCTTCTCTTTGATGAAGATGTACCTTCTTCAGTTGTTGTGAGGGCACACCTTGACCCTCTTGTTCATTCTCTACATGACCATTCTTCACAGATTGGCATGAGTGTGGATACTTTTGGACAACATTTGGAGGCTTCTTTTTCTTTAGAGGGGATATCTTTGTCTTTAGATAGTGCTCTACATTCATCTCTACAAGATGTTGGGTTTTCCTCTTCAGCAATGTGGCCTAGAACGCCTGATTGGAGTGTGTCAGCTTTTGACATCGACATGGAGACACTTGAGCATACTTCAGAGACATCATCATACATCATACATCTTGATATCTTGCATACATCCTTGGTTTTGTTTCTTCCTAAGGGGAGGAACATTGTTCGGCGAGATTGGATCATCTTCAGCATTCAATGTCGAGCTTCTACCATCATTGCAAGAGACTCAACATTGAGGGGGGGCTACCTTGTCTCTCTTCTACTTCTCTCTTATGGGGGGTCTTTTTCCTCACATGGGGTTTTTACCTTCTCATACATCATTGAGAGTATTTCTATTTTGTATTTCATCTCTCTTTTGAGGGGGAGTTTTTTCCCATGAGGTTTTCTCCCTTTCCTCACTTGTGAGAGATTGCATTGCATTTGTACATGGGTACCTAACATGGCCTAGTAGCCAGGACCCATCTTGCATTGTTTTTCATTTGTGCGCATTCTCCTAAGTTGCACTTAAGGGGTGTTGGTGTAATTAAATGTTTTGTACCTTGTCCTAGGTCATAATTACACCTTAGTTAAGTTTACTTAGGGACCACATAGGAGGTTGTTGGAGAATTTCCACTTTTGGTGGACTTGACATGTCATTACCTCATCATTTCCACCTTTTGTCGACACATCATGTGATTATCTCTCCATCGTAAGTGGAGTGATAGCTCTTCATAGTTGTCTCATGTCATAAGATTCTGACACTTGTCATACTCTTATGCCCTTCTATGTTCTCACCTTGGCTATATAACCAAGGGGTCTCTATCATTGTAAAAATCATAATCATATCATATCAATGACATTGAATATAGTTTATGCTTGTCATATTTTCTCTCTCTTTTCTTGTGCTTTCCATTTGGTCCATAGATCTTGGCATCCATAGCCAATTCTAACAGAAACACAAGAGTCTATAGGTGTAGATTGTGAGATTTTATGTTCTCCCATAAAGGAGGGCATAAAATCTAACAAACCCCAATCGTCACTAAAGAATGTGTATGGAAATGAATCATTTGTATATGAATCTTTGGATTTCGAGGGTGAGATTTTGGACTCTTTGTTGAAAGGAGGTGTATAATCTAATGACCCCCAATCATCAGTAAAGATTTTTGTTGTAGGTGAAAGAAAAATAGGATTAACATCAAATTGTATATGTTCTACTTTTGAAGTTGGAATCAAAGTACTAGGGGAGTTGGAGGTGTTATGATCGCGTTTAACTTGTTATTTATAACTTTGTTCATCTGCTACAACTGTGTATATCATGTTATTGTATTCAAATTTCATCTCATGATGAAGAGTAGATGGGACTCCTTTCATAGCATGAATCCATGGTCTTCCTAGGAGAAGGTTGTATGAAAGAGGTCCTGGCATGATATGGATATGGGTAGGAAAAACTATATGTCCGACCTCAATAGGTAATGAGATCATTCCTAATTGTTTCCTATTAACATTTCCAAAGCCACAAATATTAAAATCATTAATTTGAAAAGCCTCTTGTCCACACCAATTTTATCTAGGAGTTCAATGCTGCAAAAATTAAGACCCACTCCATTGTCTATGAGAGTATGCCTAACTATGGTTTCATTAATGATCACCTTTATCATGAAAGCTTCATTTTTAATTTGCATCTCAAGTGGGGGTAATTCATGTTTATGGAATGCAATTTCTAAATTTTTCACTTCCATACAATCAAAGGGGGTCGCTATATCAATCAATTTCATAGAAAATTGGATTTCATTCTTTTGCAAAATTTATTGGACCATCCAATTGTATGTGGGTGGTGTGTGAATAAGATCCCATAAGTATATATGAGCGGGAGTATTTTTAAGTTGTTCAACAAAATCATGTAAAGGTGAATGAGGAGCACTAGTCAAGATAGGTTGAGGCAATGGTAATGAAGTGGGAATGGTTTTAGGTTGCATGTTGTTCCATGTATTGTATGTGTGAGCAACGATATTGTAACTTGGATGCTGAAAACATTGTTACTACAAAGTTTCCTTGTAAAGTTCAAGATATCTCCTAGTTTTAATGGTTTCTTTTTAGATGTTTCTATGATGAGAGGTGACTTAGGAGGCTTTCTAATTAAAGGTGATCCATTTGTGACATCATAACCTCAACTAAGTTACCTATATGTCCTTCTAGTAAGGGGGAATGTTCATTTAAGGAGGCCACCTTACTATTGTTTAAAAGATATGTGTCAACTCTATAATTCTCTTGCACCATGATATGTTCCCTAGTAGGAAATTTTTTAGGAGAGAAATAAACTAGATGTTCATTACATTCAATGGTTAGATCTTTTAAAATAACTTCATCACAAGTAGGGGAGCTATCTAGAGAAGAACAACTAGGATCCTTTTGCTTAATGATATCTTCCAAAATAGGAGAAGCATTAGGAGAGGGAGAACATGATTCTCATGACTCTCAATGAGAATGTCTTCTAACACAAAAATACCTTTGTCACAAGTAGGAGAGGTATTGGGAGAAGAGTAACTATGATTGTCATGTTTTTCTATGCTTACATCCTCTTTCAGTAAGATATTCTCACAAATAGGAGAGATATTAGGGGATGAGGGGATGATAGGAAGTGTGGTATTATGGAATATTTTAACAAGATCAATCTTTTTCACTAAGGGACTCTCATGGCTAACATGCTTGCTAATGCATTTTTTCTTGGAAAATTTGTAAAGAAAAGATACTAACATTGTGAATTTTGAGTGTGTGCCTAAAATGAAAAGTAATCTATCCAACTAATGCAACGTTTCAAAATGTAAAAAATTTTCTAATAGATTTGATGATTTTTTTCTATTGAAATGATTTTGGAATGATTCAAAAATGTATACACTAAATGGATGTTTAGACCTACATGCATAAAATAAAAATTCCTGAAACTTTCCAAATTGATACTATAGGTTACCAGTAGGCCTAGGAAGTGCATAAAACCATTAAAAAGCTCAAAAAAATTTGGTTTTTGTAGGCCTCCAACGAGCCATTCACCTAGGGGTGAAGGGGTCCTAGTACAAGGTTTTTTAAAATTGAAAAATGCAATTTTTGAGTGATTATGTGTTCTCTATTTTAGGTATTAGAATGGTATTTCTGTAACAAAATTTTCTAGAATTTGATGTGTAAATGCAAGTGCAATGAAGGACAAATGATGAAATATATGACACTTTTTTACTCAATTTTTTGAATATGCAAGTACACTAATATGCAAGTACTATGCAAAATCAATGTGATATTATGCAATTTTTATTGAATTTTTAAATTTAAAATGAATGCAAAATGCAAGTTTACACCTAAAATTCAATACAACTTTAAGCCAAATGTAGAAACCCTAAATGCAATAAATTAATTGAAATCCTAGATCTAGAGTTTGAATGCACTCCTAATAAAAAAATAGAATGTTCAAAACTCGTGTCCACCAAAATGAAACAAAGGAAAATAATGATGATGATGTTAATTCTGTATAGGGGTTCATCACAAATTGGATTGAAAAAGGGGGTATGATGAACCTATTTCCCTCTATTTCATTAGGAAGTGAGATCCACACAATGGAAGGGCTATCAACCAAATGGTGAGTCAAATCAAGGTGTGAATATGAAAATTTTATTTTTATGCAAGGATGGGGGTCCTTATCAAACAAAACTTTGGGGAGAAATATTAAAAATAGAAAACTATCTCCACAATGCAAGCTATAAAGTGCATATAATATAACATATTAAGCTCATTTTTTATGGAACCAAAAGTCAAAATGTAGATCTAAGAAAGGGAAAGTGATGTGTACCAGTCACCAAAAGTTATTTTTCAAAGCTAATTGAGGACTCATTCATCCTATGATGAATGGGTCCTAGCTAGGGCTCTATAAAAATGGTTTTTGGGTTCCCTTCTGTTGTGTTTGCACTCCCAAATATTTGATTTTCACTATCGGACAACCAAAAATAAATCTTGTAGGAAAGTTTCCATGAAATTGAAAGAACAATGACAACAAATTCAACTTTGAAAAATTTGTATTTTTTCTCTTCAAGAGGCTTTCCACCTAAAATCTGCAAACACAAATCAAGAGGGAATTTTTTTTTATTGTTGGTGAATGTGGATTTTCCTAGGTCAAAACCCATTTTGGTAATTAAACCTTGAAATGAAATGAAATAGCATGAAGGAATGATGAATGAACAAGCCTATAACACAAAACTCACCAAACCCTTGTATAACCATGGAATGTGGATATACAACTTGCATGATGACTTCAATGGATGTGGATCTTGATCTTGAAACATGATTTGAAACAATGCCTTGAATTCTTGAATGGATCCTGAACACTACATCAACATATTAGCTCAAATAACATGCATGATGTAAGAAGAATTTGACATGATAATAGGATCTTGAATGCTGTGATAATTCTTCAATAAATATGTTGTTGAATTCCTTGCAAATTCTCTTGAAATTCTCTTGATAATGATCACTTGAATTCTCTAGGTGCTCATGAAAATTTTCTAGGACGCTTGAAAGTCTTAGGATGAAACTTAGTGAAATAAACTCTTATTTATACATATGTTAACATTAATTTCCATAATTCAAATAACACAAGCTGACATGTGAATATGCATTTGAAATCATTGAAATACTATCACAAACATAATTTAAATTAGGGTCCTAGGTCTAAGTGAGGACCCATTTTCCCTTGGGTGTATGGGTCCTAGGGCACTTACCTAGGACACATTGCTCAATGATAAGTGTTATGTTATGGAATTAATGAGTTTTGAGTTTTCTTCTTTAGAAATTTCAATTAATTAGTATTGGATTTGAACTAAGGGTCCAATTAAGGCATAATTAACCTCAATTAATTAATAAATCCCTAGATAAGTGTGAAAGTGTAAAGGTACACCTTACAACACCATAAATAAGTCACAATTAAGTCCATTTTAATTAATAAGGCCCTAAAATTAATGTGAATATATAAAATACATAGTACAACACTAAACTAAGGCATAATTTAGTCCTTTTTATTATTAATATTTCCAAAATTAAGTGTGAAAAAGGGATACTTTTTCCTACACTAAAATTATATAAAAGATCAATAAAATTATCTTAATGATAGGATATGCCTCCTTCAATTGGTTGTATCTACTAGATACAAATAAATAGAAATGCAAGCTAAACATAGATCACATGTATGATTTAAATACAACTTAATAATAGATACATGTATCATATAAATTAAATCAATGTCGTGAATGTATTATATGAAAATAAAATAAGATATTTCAAATGATAGGCATGATAAGGACATGCATTGGAGCTAATTGTAAATGAATGCAATTTTTCCACTACTATATGGAAATGAGAAGATAAAGGTGGCCCTAATATCTAAGCACCCTTTTATAAACAAATATAATACTAGAAAAGGCATATACCTCTGATCTATCTCAATGAGCACAAGGATACAATAGTATAGGTAAGGTCATCAATAGTAACATAGCTCTAGGTGCATGGTATATTAGACAATTCCCTATAACCAATAGTGTGGGAAAGGAAATTGTGTCTCTATTGTGACTCCAATCACATAAGCACATAAACAATGCAAGGAAAATACAATAAAATAAATGTAATAAGATAGTGAGATATGCTTAGTAGATTGTGTGGCCATAGGAAAGATCATAAGCAATATGTAGGCACCCCAATAATAAGGTAAAAAATAACATTAATAGCTCTAGATGTTCAAGTTATGCAATAATTAGAAAAGGTTCATACTAAATTTTTCCTTGTAATAATGGAGAATTATAGTACATCTGATTATTAGCCTATAACACCATCTACATAAGTAGAAAAAACTTGACATATTGTGGTTGGTGTTGAAGCCCAACAATCATCTTACTTTGTCCCTCCAATTGCAATGGCCATTGATATTCCATTCTTTTTTGAAGTCTTATCCACTTTTGGATAATGCAATTGCATATTGTATTAGCTGATTATTATGCTGTTGTACTCATATTCAAATGTTATAAATAATAAATATTTTTCCCCTACTTGAAAGTGGATGTAGCGAATTTGGTTAACCACTATAAATTCATGTTTTGTGTTTATTTGTTCTTGAATCATCTGAATTTATTTTTCTACAATATTTTTATTTTTATCTATAATTAATTTATCAACAATTGGTATAAGAGCTAGGCATACTTGTTGTTTGAAAATTGTGATAATTTTTCAGGAATGAAGGAAGTAGATAAATGAAAGATAGAAAAGTTCGCGAGGTAGAACTTCAGATTGTGAGTGCAGATGGAGTCTTTGCTGATTAGAGGAGATTTTTCACTCACATTGGAAGGAAAAGTAAAGAAGCCAACTTTGATGTTAGATGAAGACTGGGAAAAATTAGATAAGAAAGAAAGAGCGACAATTATCTTATCGCTATTCGTCAATGTTATTTTCATTGTCATAGCAGAGAAGACTTCGAAAGAATTGTGGGAAAAATCAATAGATATGTACAAGATGGATTCAACTTTGAATAAAGTTTATCTCATGAAAAATTATATAATTTGAAAATGAAGGAAGGTGGAATTGTATCAAACCACTTGAACTAATTCAACACACTAATCACCCAATTGGTTTCAGTAAAAATTAATTTGGATGATGAAATCAAAGCCATATTATTGTTGTGTTCTCTTCCTAATAGTTGGGAAGGTGTTGTGATGGCAATCAACACCTCCGTATCCAAGAAAGAAAACCTTAAGATTGGTGACGTTGTTGCACAACTCTTCTTAGTGAAGATATGCGAAAGAAAAATCAAGAAACCACATCCAATGATGCCTTGAATTTTGGAAATAGAGGGAAAAACCAAGAAAGGGGCATACATAATAATAGAAGATCAAATCAACAAGTAGATCAATGTCAAGAGGCAGAAATGGAGGTTGTTGGTTTTGCAAGAAAGAAGGCCATATGAAGAAAAATTGTTGGTCATATAAAAAGGTGAAAAATAAAGCAAAGAGAAATGAAGTAAACATCACATACGAAAAAATATGACAGTGTTCTAGTTTTGTTAATGAGTGAAACTACAACGAATTTATGGGTGTTGAATTTCGGTGCATATTTTCATGTAACCTCATGTTGAGATGCTTTACAAAACTATGAATAAGGTAAATTTGATAAAGTGTATCTTGGTGATAATAAGGAATGTACAATTATTTGCAAAGGTGACTCAACATGGCTATTGCTTGATGTAAGACATGTTCTGGAGTTAAGGAGAAATATAACTTTACAGGAGAACTAGATGCTCAAGGGTGTAGAGTCACCTTTGAGTCAAACAAATGGAAGGTGACCAAAGGAGCATTAGTGGATGCAAGAGGCAGCAATTTTGGTACATTATACATGTTAGATAGTCCCATTGAAGTGGGAGTAGTGATGAAACTTGCAGATATCGAATCAAAACTATGGCATAGAAGGCTTGGGCACATGAGCAAGAAGGGGCTTGAAATCTTGCTTAAAAGGGATCATCTTCCAAGTTTAAAATCCATGGATTTGGACCTATGTGAGCATTACCGATATGGAAAACGAAGGTGGATCAACTTCTTGAAGACTAGACATGACAAAAAGACAAGGCCTTTGGAGCTTGTGCACTCTGACATGTTTAGTCTCATAAAGGTCACCTTGTATGAAGGAGCTAATTATTTTGTTACTTTTATTAGTGATTGCACATGAAAGGTATGGATTTACATGCTAAAAAGGAAATCAAAAGTTTTTACCAAATTTAAATTTTTTAAGGCTATTGTTGAAAATCAAATGGGGAACAAGATTAAATGTTTGAAAATGGATAATGGGGGCAAGTTTTGTTCTTCGGTGTTTGATGGATTATGTGTAGATAATGGTATTTAGTGTATTAAGTTGTGCCATTCACGCCTCAAGAAAATGGTGTAGTTTTTTCTTGAGAGAGCTTAGAGCATGCTCTCTAATGTAGGTTTAAGCAAAGAGTTTTTGGGAAAAGCTAGTTAATAGTCTATTTAATTAATCATAGCCCCTCTTCCAAATTAGACTTTGATTCTCCAAAGGAAAGATGGATTGGAAGGTGAATTTCATATAAACATTTGGGGTTGTTTGGCTATGAAGCATTTCTTCATGTTCCAAAAGAGAAGTGAATGAAGCTAGACTTCAAATCTAAGAGGTCCATATTTTTGGGGTATGGTGAAGATTAGTATGGTTTCAGGTTATGGAATCTAGTGACAAATAGACTGGTTCATAGTCAGGATGTAGTTTTCAATGAAAAGACGTTCCCAAGATTGCACAAAAAGAGTTATTCAATGAATGAATATATTCTTGTGAATGAAGTTGTGAGTGGCTGTGATCCACAGTCTTCAAATTTATTGCATCTGGCTTTGGTTCCTCATACTTCACCATTGGCAGGTTTAATTCCTACACCCAATTCAATGTCTGCCCCCTATTTTAGACAAAATTTAGTCAACATTGAACTCCCTTACCTATCGCGAAGCTCATTTAGACTAAAGTATGCAACAAAATAATTCATCACTTCCTTTTGGTTTTCCATCATAACAAATAAATCTGCCTCTATCGTTGCATGAATCTTCTTTATCCTCACATGAACCAATTCTAAAGTCCTCCATTGAAGAATTATGCCTACACAGGATGTCTTTTCTCCCACGCAAGGTTTAAATATTCCCTCCCCTTCCTTTATCACATGACCCTCTACTCCCATCTATTGATTGTGAGTTGGGAGGTGAGTTGTGGCTATGTCTTCTTCATTTTCCTCATTGCAAGCTTCTTTAGAATTTTCATTGTCCATGTGGCCTATGACATTTTTTTTGCCTCCATCAAGTATGAGAAATATTACTAGTTCAACACTAGGTTTAAATGTTACAGAACTCTCACAAATTGGTGCCCCAAATTCAGGTAATTATTTTTCATCACATGAAATGGGATCATTAATTCCTACGTAGTATTTTGAAAAGTCATTGCAACTTCAAATTCTTTGCCAGAGTCGCTTCCATCAAAAAATAATCCTACGCAATATGTTGGTATGAGGGGAAATTTTCCCAAGAAACCCTCACATGATTTGCAATTAGAATTTGTAGATGCTCCATCTTTGGGTAATTTTGTTAAACATAATGTGTCTTGAAGTTGCAGGGTAATACAAAGGCTACTAATATATAGAGGCATATACAAGGGAGCATTGATATGCAGAATAATAATATTGGTAATCTTGTTAACAATATAATTGTAGGTAATGTAGAAGCAATTGATTATACTTTGTTTACTCAAACTAATGTAATATAGAGGTAAAACATTAGAGGTAACTTGTCGAAATAGAGCAATGTGTAAGAAGTGATTCCTCAAGTGTGAAGGTCTACTCGAGAGCATCAATCTATGGTAAGGTTTGATGATTACCAGTTACTAATCTCATATCAGTTAGAACTAGCAACACTTAAGGCTTGCAATGATGTTTATCATGAGAAATGGTTGGATGCTATGAAAGAAGAAATAGATTTTTTGATGACCAATCATACTTGGGACTTGATGAAACTTCCACCCAATCAAAGAGCTTTGAAAAAATGATAGGTATACAAATTAAAAGAGGAAGGATGAGGCAAAAAAATATATCGAGTATGATTGGTTGGAAAAGGGTATGATCAACAAAAAGGTATTGTTTTTAATGAGATCTTCTCACCACTTGTCAAGATGACTACCATTAGAGTGGTTTTGGGTTTGGCAGTGGTTTATGATCTTGAGTTGGAGCAACTTGATGTGAAGATGACATTTTTTCATGGTGACATAATTGATGAGTTATATATGCGTCAGCTAGAAGGCTTTGAGAAAAAAGGAAAAGAAGATTTATATTACAGATTGAGGAGGTGTTTGTATGGGCTCAAGCAAGTCCCATGTAAATGGTACCTTAAGTTTGACTCATTTATAACTGAGCAACACTTCACACATTGCGAATATGATTCGTGTGTGTATCATAAGTTTTTGGATAATGGTGAGAGTTTTTTATTGTTGCTCTATGTTGATGACATGCTTGTTACTGGTTCTAGTATGAGAGTTGTTCATAATTTGAAACAACATTTAGCTCAAAAATTTCCAATGAAAGACTTAGGGGCAGCAAAGAGGATACTTTCCATGACTATAATTCATGACAGACATAAGAGGGAAATCAGATTGTAAGAAGAAAAATACATTAACAAGGTGTTGGATAGATTTAATGTGAAGGGTGCTAAACCCGTGAGCACACCTCTTACTGATCACTTTCATTTGTCATCTAAAATGTGCCTTAAAAACCTAAGGATTAGGAAAACATGAAAGGTATTCCCTATTCTTCAATGATTGGGAGTCTCATGTGTGCAATGGTGTGCACTCATCCGAACATTACCCATGCTGTGGGAGTAGTGAGAAGATTTATGAGCAATTCAAGAAAAACTCATTGGGAAGTAGTGAAGTGGATACTAAGGTATTTAAAGGACACTTCAAACTATGTTTTGTGTTGTGGAGGTACATATACACAACTGTGTGGTTTTCTTGACTCTGATATGCTAGCTCGACTTGGACAAACAAAGGTCTACTATAGGATATGTGTTCACATTTGCCAGGGCATTGATTAGATGGGTTTCAAGATTGCAACAACTATTGAGGCTAAATATATTTCAATCACTAAAGGTGCAAAGGAGATGATTTGGTTGCAATGAGTATTAGGAGAGTTGGCTTTCAAACATCATGTATTTAGCCTTTTTGTGATAACAATAACACTATTTAGTTGGCCAAAAACTTGACCTTTCATAATCAAACTAAACACATTAAGTTGTGCTATCATTTCATCTAGAATGTTCTTAAAGAAGGCAAGCTGAAAGTGGAGAAAATTGACACAAATGTTAATTTGGCAGATGCATTGACAAATATTGTACCAAGAGAGAAGTTCAAGTTTTGTAGGACTTCTGTTGGCATTGTAAAGATGTGACAAAAGGGGTAAAGTCGAGGAATATCTTTGAGTTTGCAGCAGATGTTGGACTTCAAGTGGGAGATTGTTGGGTGTTGAAGCCCAATGGTCATCTTACCTTTTCCCTCTAATTGCAATGACCATTCATATTCTATTCTTTTTCGAAGTCTTATCCACTTTTGAATAATATAATTGCATATTGTATTAGCTGATTATTATGCTCCTATACTCGTATTCAAATGTCAAAGATAATAAATAGTTTCCCCTGCGTGAAAGTGGATGTAGCCAATTTGGTGAACCACTATAAATTCGTGTTTCGTGTTTATGTGTTCTTGAATCATCTGAGTTTATTTTCTGCAATATTTTTCTTTT
>VDFB02373114.1:83759-150887 GCA_007258455.2 Sequoia sempervirens | reverse complement strand
ATCAACCCGACCTCCATAGCTCACAGGTTGGTTAAATTCAAATTTCGTAGATTTCAAAACGTATTTGTTTGAGAAATTTTTAAACCCTAAATGTGAAATGTTTCAAATTTGTAGATTTCAAACTGTATTTCTTTTTTTGAAATTTCATTTGCTTGAAAGTTTCTAAAGCATTTTCAACAAACACTATTTCTATCATGCTTTGATGAATGTTCATACCCTATTCCAAAGCTCCAATTTTGGCATGGGTAAGGAGTGTTGAATAAATGGCGTTGCAGTTGCTTGAAATATTTTACAAACCCATTTCAAAACTTTGTCAAAAAATTAACATGCCTTGTCTATGCTTCCACATTTTGCATACATTTCTACCAGGGCACCTCCAATTGCATTTTCTTTAATGTTTCTAAAGCCTTACCTAAACATAAAATAGATTTATTTGAGGCATTATATCAAACAGTTCATGGTAATTTTTTTTGGTTATATTTGTTATTAAAATTATTGTTGATAACCATATATCTTTATAATTTTGTATAGGATGGATTATTTTGTTCAACCCACAATAATGAATTATTGGTAAATAAAAATGTGAACCATAATAGTGACTATTTCCCTCATTGAGGTTGATAAGTTATGCTAATGATTGTGGTATGAAAGTATAAATAAGAATATGATCCCTAATTGGTAAGATTTATTAATGCACAACCTCTCTAATGAGTATAATTTTTTGAGGGATTTGAAACAATTAATCTAGAACCATTGATTAGAGCTAAACATATTATATTACACTCTAACAAAACTTCAATTGGAACTTAGGTAATCTAGACTATTTATAAAAATGGGGAATTATAGTTATTCCCCTACAAGTTTTTATATTGGTAAATCCTTGCAATGAGGGTTATAGTTATCAATATGAAATTATAAATTGGTAAAAGGTATAAAGTGGTAATCAATTAGAATTAAAATGCAAACATTGGTGAAGGTTTATCTAATTATTTTTTATATATAGGACCTTTAGAAAAATGGGCCTCATTCATGGTGGATATGACACCAACAAAGAAAGCTAGGGAGCATGGTGATAATGATGTGAAAATGTCATACCTAGAGCTATGAAGTAGAATTAATATATTTTATATCTTAAAATCTTAATATAATTAGGTGCTTCTTACTATTTTGTATCACCTTAGATAGTTTAGAAATTCAACTTAAAATCTAAATCCTTGTTAAAAGAGGTAGTGTTGAGTTGTGTACATGTCCCAAAGATAGTTTATAAATGATACCATTCTAAAATTATAACTTAGGGTGCATACAATGGAAACTTGGATAAAATTCTTCATATTTTTCCTTTGAGTCTTATGACATTACTCCAAAAATGGTTGGTTCTAAATGTATGAATTGAAGAATAAATTTAGAGGAAAGAAACTAGATTGTTTGAATGAAATGTATAATAAAATAGTTCTATTAGGATTAGAAGGAATGAAGGTATTATTAAATTTTCTATTTTACAACTCAAAAGAGAATAAAGAAAAGGGTGTGCCTTGTTTGTTGTTAATTTTTATTTAGTAAAAGTGAATGAGAACCATTCAAATGAAAATAAACCTCCATTACAAAAGTCTTAGGATGTCTAATTCCTAGAATGAACTCCTCATGTCTCCTCCTAAATGGGTGTTTTATTTTTTAATAGAGTTCATGCATGAATTAGCCCCTATATCTAGAGATCCCTATCAAACAAACACTTCATATTTGCATGAATTAAAGGATTGAACCTAAATGAAATTTTAAAGAAAGGATTTATATGTTCTAGTGTCTTGTCATGGGATGCTCCAACTATTTTTATGAAAAAGAAAGATAAGACACTTTTCCAAGTTTTCTTGATTATGTATGTTCAATAAATAAGCAATTAACATTAATATCCACCACCTAAAATAGATGACTTATTTTACTAATTGAGAGGGGTGGCCATATTTTAAAAAATAGGTATAATATTCAATTACAATTAGCAAAGAATAAAGGAGGAATACATTTATAAAACTACATTTAGAATTAGGTATAGGACATCAAAATTATATGTTGGAGGCAATGCATATAAGACACCCATATACAAAATAGTACAAAAGAAAGAGAAAAAATGTAAAGAATGCATGCTTGTAATCTATACTTGAGAGCATTAAAATTTTGAAATTAAACATAAAGAATAATAGGATTTATAAATTAAATACATGAGGCCATTATATAATATCAAAAAGACTTTAAAGTTTAAATTTATATTTTAATTTTAGGTAAATACTTCTCTTGGTTGAATTTATGAATTAGAAATAAAATTTTGAAAGGGGCCCCACCTTGCCAAAGACCAAAGAGACAAAAATGATCAACTGTATTGAAATGGAACAACAACAAGAAAAATAGCATCCAATTAGAAATACTCCACCAATTGTGGCAATGTATCTAATAAAGAGGGTCATTTTCCCAAAAACATTAGTAGATCTATCATTTCACAACTTGAATCCAAAATTCTTCAAGGAACTATATCTTATTGTCAACCTTATCCTTTTCCATGAATGAACCTAGTGCCTTTGTAATGGAGTTTCCATATTTAGTTTCCAAACTTGAGACCAAAGGGGATAAAGGGTTCCTATAATATTTTGAACTTGAACCTTCTTCATATTTTTAAATTATTAGAAGGAATACCAAGAGGTGAATGTTGCAATTCAAGAGAATGGTAGAGGCAATGAACTCCAACTAATCCATCTCTAACATGATTCTTGTCTCTACCAATCTCCTCTAAATTTCTCTTGACAAGACCTTCTAAATTAGTCATGTCTACAAGAGGACCAACCACCCCTCGATTATGCCCAAAGGGAGCCTCAACCAAATCCTAAGGTAAACAAGGCTCCATCTCATCCTTATGCATTTTGTTCAACCTTGCCTTCCTCTAAAATTCCTACACCTATAAAATACATAGCTATGTACACATGACAACATGGTGAAAACACAAGAAAATCCTATAGCATGACATGTTGAACCCAAATAACCAAATTCAAAAATAATAATTTAATCTATAAGTATAAATAATATTTGTAGAAACTTTTACATATAAAAATATCATGGATAAATGTGTGGATTATTTTTTCTTTCCAATCTATAAATTTTTATGTGCTTACTATATAATTGAGATCTATTCAATGTAATGATAAAATTTTAGTATACAAAGAAATATTTTCAAAACATCAAACTACCATTCTACATAACTCTCACATGGAAATAAGAATATTATTTTATTTTAACTAAAGAAATTGTATGTACTCTATCTTGAAAATTACTAATTAATTTTGAATTATATACTTATAATTTAAAATAAGAGCATCCTTTGTAACATGGAATAGATAGGTTAATTAATGAAATAAAATATATTTTTATATTAAGAAAAAATTACAAATATATATGGAACTCATACATTGAGAAATTGACTAAGACAACTCTATATGAGAATTAAGATGCCTGAATAATAATTTATATACCTTCTTTCAATAATTAACATTAGAAATTAATTCTTAATAAATTAGTTTTAACGATTCAATTTATAGCTTTATGCAATCTATAAGTTTAAATAGTTTGATGGTATCTAAACTTTATACATATAAAAATATGATAAATGTGTGATTATTTTGCTTTCCAATCTATATTTTTTTGATGTTGTTGGCTATATAATTGAGATGATTCACTCATAATGTAATGATAAAATTCAACCTCATATGGAGGATTTTATATTATCTTCCATTAATTTCATCCTTTTTATGAGATTCTTATGGAATATTGATATTCTAGTGTGAATTCTTAATTTTAGACATATCTTAACTAGATAAATTTAGGTTCAATGAAGGAAATAGAACTTTTTTTTTCACTTACATAATCCTATTTTGTAGTTCATTTATGTTAACAACTATTAAATTAGATATTTTTTTCCCCAATTATTTTCAAATAACTTTACACTAATCTTTGTTTTCTTATTCTTTCTTCCATTGTTTCATTTAAAATTTGAACCATTTAAGGATGTTATGTTATAGATTATAGTTTTCTTCCAATTCTTTTTAAATTGTTCAAACCTCTCATGGTCTAAATAATTTTACATTTAACAACCATGTCTAAAGTACATTATATACCCAACCTCTTCCCCTATGTAACACACTCATAAATAAACCTTGTTACTAATCTCATTTGAAGAGGTGGAACAACCAATCTTAGAGGGATCCTCATCCATAGGGGAGAGAAGGATGCCATCAATCTAGGCTCTAGTAGTGTTCTAAAAATAGTAGAACTAGAAGCTAGAATCCTAGTTAACAATGATATCCAAGTTGTATAATACACAAGTTTTCCTTTTCAAGGGATTGGGGAACACTTATTGGATGGGTATATGGTTGCATTATGTCTAAATTGTAATTGATTTGACTTTCAAACTTGATTAAAGAAAAAATATTCAATAAAAAACTATCTAACCAAGTGGAAGCACTAGATATCAGAGTTAGAAATCTAAATTTGAAAGAATTATAAATTTATCCTTCAAGGAAAAAAATTGTGTTATACAACGTGCGTCACTTTTTAAAAATGCTGATTTTTGAAAAAAACTAGTTTTCATAGGAGATGGAGAAAAGAGTGCAATCTGATTCCAAAAATTTGAAAAAAATATTTTTAGAATCTACAGATAAAATGTGATGAGACTCTAGTTTTCATCATCTTCAAGTTCCTCGCGATTTAACCGCTATAGGTGCCTGAATGTGAAGATTTAGTTAAAAAAAAAAATTTAGTGTCCAGTTTGGCCAAAAATTGTAAACCACTATTGTGGGATCACCCTCTCCTTTTCCCACAATATTTGTTGTGCTATTATCTCCAAAGAAGACATCTCCTCCATCATATGTAGTATACTTAGTGAACCACTCCTTGTTAGGAGTCATATGATAGGAGCATCATTACCATCATCCGAGGATTTCTTTGTAGAAGCATTAGAACTCTTTTTCTTGTTCTTACAATCCTTCTTTACATGTCCAAGTTTACCATAATTCCAACACTTTACCTTACTCTTACCAGGGGTTTTAGACCATCCTTTAGACTTACCCTTTCCTTTCTTGTCTTCCTTAGATTCCTTTTCCTTAGGCCTACCTCTTACAAACAAGGCATCTTGAGATCCCGTTTTAGACTTCCTCCTCATCTCCTATGATAGGAGAGTCAAAATAATATTGTCCATCTTAGGATCTACACCACTACCATTGATAGCAACAATTAGATTTTCCCAAGATTCTGGTAAAGAACAAAACTATAATAAAATACATTTATCTTCATCTTATAAATTTACATCTACATATGCTAATTGAATCAGAATCAAATTAAAAGAATTTAAATAATGTGCAACTGAATCACCATATTTGATCTTTAAAGAACACAATGGTCTTTTCAGATATAACTTATTAGTAAGACTTTTAGTTTGATAAATATCAGCTATCCTCTTCCACAATTTGTATGTAGTAGTTTCATCTAAAACATTCAAGAGAACAACATTAGCAAGACATATTATTATGGTCCCTCTTGCCTTCTTATCAAACTTAGCCTAATCCTCATCTTACATTGCTGTAGATGGATTTTTATCACTACAAACAACTAACCACTGATCTCTCTCTTCAAGGGTATCCTCCATTTTTAATTTCCACACATCATAACTAGATCCATTGAATCCTTCAATATCTAAATGAGAATTAGAAGTCATTGTAACACACTTATTCTATAAATCTGCAATAACACAATTAAAAGATCCCACTATAGCCAAAATACCTTCAAAATTTCAAGAGAAAGGCATCCCAAACTCTAACTAATTGTTAGCTCTGATACCAAATGTTTAAAATTGAAGGTAAATTTTGTAGCTTTAAACTTGTAATCCTATGAGACTGTAGATTAAATTAAGTATTCTTTGTCACAATTTCTTTGTGGGTGATTAATTTGATTAAATTAATTTTATCAATTGTAGAAGTAGACAAAAGATTGTAGAAGAATGAGCCAAGAAGATAGAAGTGACACAACATATACGTGGAGAAACCCTTCTGGGAAAAAACTTCACCACCAAAATCAATAGTGTTTGTATTATTTAACCTTAGAACAAGATTACAATAACACTGTATCAATCTTTGCTAGAGATGCTTCTTTTTCCTTCAAAAATTCTTCTTCACAACCTGCAATAAACTTTGATTGACACTCTCTTCAACCTGCTACAATTAATGGACAAATATTTTCCTTGTAAACTCCAAAGAGTTGACAATTATAAGAGGATAAATATCCTCACAAATATCTATGCCATCATGGTGCAAGTAGAGTGTCTATGAAAAAAAAAGTCAAACCAACCCCTTTCATCAATTTGGTTATCCCAAATTG
This sequence comes from Sequoia sempervirens, assembly GCA_007258455.2. NCBI lineage: Eukaryota > Viridiplantae > Streptophyta > Pinopsida > Cupressales > Cupressaceae > Sequoia > Sequoia sempervirens. Next base: position 144,479 of record VDFB02373114.1, on the reverse strand, counting down.
AAGTCTTAATTGATTGATGGTTACAAAGATATCTTGTAAGATACTCCTCTAAGTTGGTGCCCAAGAATGGGCCCCACTTAACTCAACCTTGTAAATATCTTCTCACGTAAAAGGTGTTAACTCCAAGATCTCAACTTGGGCGCCCAAGGTGGGTCCAAGTCAATCTTTGTTAACTGAAACATATCTCTCCACCATTCATGCAAACTCCATGCATGATTGATCATCCCCTATTAACTGAAAGTATCAACTTGTTATTTGTCATGAAAATGAAGTCATTAGTCATGCAACTCAAGTCAAGTGATTGAAGTCAACTACATGCATCTCAAACTAACTACATACAACTAAAGATAACTGAACTGAATTGAATTGAAACTGAACTAAACTGAACTAAACTGAATTGAAATTGAACTAATAGTTCCACTCCACATAACTTGTAATTATTAATCCCTATTTTGTAGGAACAAGACATGCATTACATAAGAGTTATCAATCCACCAAATAGTTAACTGAAACAAGGTGGGTCCCACCTTTCATGTGAGCATCCCATGTGCTCCTATTTTTTAGGAGCTCAACTTGGGAGTCCCCACATGTTCCCATCATTTAGGAATAATTATAAATGTTAATTTACATGTCCATTTCATTTGAGTTTAATCTCTTTCTAATCCTAGTGTTGGGGAACACTTTCCAAGGACTTAGGAGATACATGAAATATGTTTAGGATTGCAATTAAATGGCATCCTATTCCCAACACAAAGAAAAATACTAGCAAGGCATATGCAAGTCAACCTATAATAGGCCATTTGCATCCCAATCTTGTTCAGTATATGCGGAAGGAGGAAAACTAGCCAAAGGGACAAGATCAAGTGTTAAAACTAGGACAAGGCTATCTAACCCATTGCCCCCATTAAGTGTAGGAAAAGGATGAGCTAAGATAATTGATGAGAAACATGCTAGGATGAAACTCAGTATCAATTAGAGGAACTAGGTGCATACAAATAAGGAAGTGCACCGCAATCCTTAAGATGTTGAATTTTATTACTTAAAGCCTTAAATTCATTAGTAGAATGACCATGAACTATGTGATATGCACAAAATGAAATCTTGTTGTAAATTTTATTTTTTGTGTTCTTGGAGTGAGAGATATGAAATGATCTTGGAGGAGTTTTGAAAAGATAATATCTTGATCAACAATAGGGGATATTTATTTCTCAGTGCAAGATGTCATACACACAATAGATGATAAGGCCTTGGATGAAGATGGAGATAAAGGTGGTCAACCTAAGTCATTTAAAAAAAATTGTGGTATAGACTTCACTTGTTCTCTATAATTTTTCTTTATGTTTTCATTATATCCCTATTTAGAAAGGAATTTGTATCCAAGAATATAACATTCTTCCAACTCAAATTAGGATGTTTTATGCTTCTGAGAAAGGTTGGCTTGTTTATGAGCTAAAAAATCCTCTCTAGGTTTCTTAAAGTTACACATCTTCCTCACATGAGGGATGGGAGTTGAAGGCCCCCCATCACCACCATGGGGTGATGATGTAGAACCAAGTTGAGAAAATGAAACTGTTGGTGTAATTAAATGTTTTGTACCTTGTCCTAGGTCATAATTACACCTTAGTTAAGTTTATTTAGGGATCACATAGGAGGTTGTTGGAGAATTTCCACTTTTGGTGGACTTGACATGTCATTACCTCATCATTTCCACCTTTTGTCGACACATCATGTGATTATCTCTCCACCTTAAGTGGAGTGATAGCTCTTCATAGTTGTCTCATGTCATAAGATTCTGACACTTGTCATAATCTTATGCCCTTCTATGTTCTCACCTTGGCTATATAACCAAGGGGTCTCCATCATTGTAAAAATCATAATCATATCATATCAATGACATTGAATATAGTTTATTCTTGTCATATTTTCTCTCTCTTTTCTTGTGCTTTCCATTTGGTCCATAGATCTTGGCATACATAGCCAATTCTAACATGGTATCAGATCATTGGAGAGTCTTTTTCTGAAGAGAGATTCTAGATCTGAGGAGGTTCCGTTCATGGCTCTTTGTTGCAGGTTCACATCCAAGCTTGTTGGTGCAAATCTGAGCTCACCATTGTGTCTGAAAGGTTTGAGATAGTTGATTTTTCCTTTTGTTTCATCCAAATCAGACATATGAGGCCAAATCTATGAGGGTTTGAAGCTGAAGAATGGTTGCCAGATCTAGAAGGTAGCTACAATTTTTGAGCATTTTGGGTCAAATCCGACCCTGCCATCGTGTCCAGAAGGGCCAAAAACCCTAAGATCGACTGTCAATTCTTCCATTTTGGAGCAAGTCATTTGGTGAAGCAAAATTTTTTTGCTCAAGAAACCGTACGGCCCCCAGATTGTTATTATTTGTGTCGGTACGATTTTTTTTAAAAAAAATATATATTTCAATTTTTTAAATATTTTTTGAAAAAATTTCAAAAAAATATATTATTGTACCGTTTGAATTTTCTATAAAAAAAATTCATTGTAAATTTTTTAAAAATCAAATAAAAAAAGGGGCAGAAAAAGTATTTTCTGTGGATTTTTCTGCACTGTACCTGTTGCAGGTACTGGGTACCTGGGCCCCTCGGCAGGAGCCACGTGACCCCACCGCAGTGAGGCACACAGACACTTGGCATCCCTCTCCCGTGGTCCCACTTTCACATTCCGGCGCGCTCCAAAAAAGACTCCGGTAGCCTCAATAAAATCTCGGCGGACAGTTGAAATCCAGGCGAGCATTTTGTCTTTAAATCCACCAGCTAAAAAAGATTTCGACTAGCCAAACATTCCATCGAGATTCCGTTTCTGACAAACACAGATTCCAGATTCCACAGAATATTCTGGCAGGTGTAGCAACGACTAGGGTGACAGGCTCCAAACCGTCAAATTCAATTGACCAAGTTGCTGACGTCAGCCTGCATCAGCAGACTTTTGAAAATTTTTGCCCCCTCTCCATTTGGGTTTTCATTTTTATAGTTCATCTTTGAAGCTCCATAACTTAGTCATACAAGCTCCTTTTATCAAACTATCTCATGATGAAAGGTGTAATAGGTCATCTAAAGGACATAATTCAAAAACCCACTGATGCTAAAGAATTGGCAAGGTGGGAGATTGATCGTGAGAAAACACTTGGATGCATATGTTCATTAGTCTCATTTGATTTGCAGTTTCATATTGAATCATGTAATACACCTAAAGAGGTATGGGAGACTTTTGAGAAATTTTATGGTAAAACAGATAAGATTAGAGGCTATCAGATTGATAATGATTTGATGAATCTTGATCCTAAAAGTTTTGACCACATCCAAGACTACATCTCCAAAATAAAGCAAGTAAGAACACAATTGAAAGAATGCACTATTGAAAAAGAGGATTTACAATTGATTCTTAATGTGTTATCCAAGCTTGGTCATGAGTATTCAGTGTTTGTTTCTGGCTTTCATACCCATCGACTTTCTATGGGAGCATCATATGTTGATCCTAAGTTTGATGACTTTGCAAATCTCCTAATCCAAGAGGAAGCTAAGTTAATGAACATGGGTCTAATCAAGTCTTCCAAACCACAAGCATTGGTGGAAAATGAGTCTAAGGTACAGAAAGAACCAGAGAATCTTGATAAGAAGCAAAAGAAGAAAAAGAACAAGCCACATAAAGAATCAGAATCCTCATCTTCAAAAGAAGAATCATCTAAGAAGGAGAGGCCTTTTTGTGCATATTGCAAGAATGATGGACATGAAGAACACTATTGTTATAAGAAGGATATTGATGAGTTGAAAAATATTCTAAAAAAGAATCACATGGATTTTCCTTCTAGAATGTCTGAATCTTCTTCTCCTTCTACTTCAAAACAGTCTAAAAAGGACAAAGGTCAAACATCAGGATATAAAGGACAAGCTCTTTGTGCTCATTCAAGTCCAGGATCAGGGAGATGGCTTCTAGATTCAGGAGCATCTCATCATATGGCATCTTCACAGACTATCTTCTCTTCATTTCAGCCTTGCTCTATGTCTCCTATCTTGATGGGAAACAATACATACATGAGTGTAATAGGGAAGGGATCTATTAGCATTGGGGAAAACACTTTTCAGGATGTCTTGTGTGTTCCTCATTTGATGAACAATCTACTTTCCATCTATCATATTACACATGGTGGAGATGGGAGAACTGTGGAGTTCACTCCTGATTCAGTTATCATTCGGGACTTGGAGACTAGAGATGTCATTGCTACTAGGGTGGTTGATCATTCATCTCGGTTGTATTCCTTTGCATAGTTTGCTTTTGATGGTGACACTGTTCCTTCGACTGTTGATCACAACTATGATTCAGAGGAGACATTTGGCTTTTTTAACTTGGGCATACTCACATCAGATCCAGTACTTGAGCCATGCATTTCATCTCCTCCATCTTCTGTTGTACTTGATGATACTTGTGTTGCTACAGTTTTGGCTCCTAGTGATTCAATGCAGTAGGACATACATAGTCTTCCAGATATGGCTACTTTTGATGACTTCCTAATAGGTGTTTCATATTTGTTTGTGGAGTCTCATCTTGCTGATTTGGAGGACACCATTGATAGCATTCATCTTCTCTTTGATGAAGATGTACCTTCTTCAGTTGTTGTGAGGGCACACCTTGACCCTCTTGTTCATTCTCTACATGACCATTCTTCACAGATTGGCATGAGTGTGGATACTTTTGGACAACATTTGGAGGCTTCTTTTTCTTTAGAGGGGATATCTTTGTCTTTAGATAGTGCTCTACATTCATCTCTACAAGATGTTGGGTTTTCCTCTTCAGCAATGTGGCCTAGAACGCCTGATTGGAGTGTGTCAGCTTTTGACATCGACATGGAGACACTTGAGCATACTTCAGAGACATCATCATACATCATACATCTTGATATCTTGCATACATCCTTGGTTTTGTTTCTTCCTAAGGGGAGGAACATTGTTCGGCGAGATTGGATCATCTTCAGCATTCAATGTCGAGCTTCTACCATCATTGCAAGAGACTCAACATTGAGGGGGGGCTACCTTGTCTCTCTTCTACTTCTCTCTTATGGGGGGTCTTTTTCCTCACATGGGGTTTTTACCTTCTCATACATCATTGAGAGTATTTCTATTTTGTATTTCATCTCTCTTTTGAGGGGGAGTTTTTTCCCATGAGGTTTTCTCCCTTTCCTCACTTGTGAGAGATTGCATTGCATTTGTACATGGGTACCTAACATGGCCTAGTAGCCAGGACCCATCTTGCATTGTTTTCATTTGTGTAACATTCTCCCTAAGTTGCACTTAAGGGGGGGTGTTGGTGTAATTAAATGTTTTGTACCTTGTCCTAGGTCATAATTACACCTTAGTTAAGTTTACTTAGGGACCACATAGGAGGTTGTTGGAGAATTTCCACTTTTGGTGGACTTGACATGTCATTACCTCATCATTTCCACCTTTTGTCGACACATCATGTGATTATCTCTCCATCGTAAGTGGAGTGATAGCTCTTCATAGTTGTCTCATGTCATAAGATTCTGACACTTGTCATACTCTTATGCCCTTCTATGTTCTCACCTTGGCTATATAACCAAGGGGTCTCTATCATTGTAAAAATCATAATCATATCATATCAATGACATTGAATATAGTTTATGCTTGTCATATTTTCTCTCTCTTTTCTTGTGCTTTCCATTTGGTCCATAGATCTTGGCATCCATAGCCAATTCTAACAGAAACACAAGAGTCTATAGGTGTAGATTGTGAGATTTTATGTTCTCCCATAAAGGAGGGCATAAAATCTAACAAACCCCAATCGTCACTAAAGAATGTGTATGGAAATGAATCATTTGTATATGAATCTTTGGATTTCGAGGGTGAGATTTTGGACTCTTTGTTGAAAGGAGGTGTATAATCTAATGACCCCCAATCATCAGTAAAGATTTTTGTTGTAGGTGAAAGAAAAATAGGATTAACATCAAATTGTATATGTTCTACTTTTGAAGTTGGAATCAAAGTACTAGGGGAGTTGGAGGTGTTATGATCGCGTTTAACTTGTTATTTATAACTTTGTTCATCTGCTACAACTGTGTATATCATGTTATTGTATTCAAATTTCATCTCATGATGAAGAGTAGATGGGACTCCTTTCATAGCATGAATCCATGGTCTTCCTAGGAGAAGGTTGTATGAAAGAGGTCCTGGCATGATATGGATATGGGTAGGAAAAACTATATGTCCGACCTCAATAGGTAATGAGATCATTCCTAATTGTTTCCTATTAACATTTCCAAAGCCACAAATATTAAAATCATTAATTTGAAAAGCCTCTTGTCCACACCAATTTTATCTAGGAGTTCAATGCTGCAAAAATTAAGACCCACTCCATTGTCTATGAGAGTATGCCTAACTATGGTTTCATTAATGATCACCTTTATCATGAAAGCTTCATTTTTAATTTGCATCTCAAGTGGGGGTAATTCATGTTTATGGAATGCAATTTCTAAATTTTTCACTTCCATACAATCAAAGGGGGTCGCTATATCAATCAATTTCATAGAAAATTGGATTTCATTCTTTTGCAAAATTTATTGGACCATCCAATTGTATGTGGGTGGTGTGTGAATAAGATCCCATAAGTATATATGAGCGGGAGTATTTTTAAGTTGTTCAACAAAATCATGTAAAGGTGAATGAGGAGCACTAGTCAAGATAGGTTGAGGCAATGGTAATGAAGTGGGAATGGTTTTAGGTTGCATGTTGTTCCATGTATTGTATGTGTGAGCAACGATATTGTAACTTGGATGCTGAAAACATTGTTACTACAAAGTTTCCTTGTAAAGTTCAAGATATCTCCTAGTTTTAATGGTTTCTTTTTAGATGTTTCTATGATGAGAGGTGACTTAGGAGGCTTTCTAATTAAAGGTGATCCATTTGTGACATCATAACCTCAACTAAGTTACCTATATGTCCTTCTAGTAAGGGGGAATGTTCATTTAAGGAGGCCACCTTACTATTGTTTAAAAGATATGTGTCAACTCTATAATTCTCTTGCACCATGATATGTTCCCTAGTAGGAAATTTTTTAGGAGAGAAATAAACTAGATGTTCATTACATTCAATGGTTAGATCTTTTAAAATAACTTCATCACAAGTAGGGGAGCTATCTAGAGAAGAACAACTAGGATCCTTTTGCTTAATGATATCTTCCAAAATAGGAGAAGCATTAGGAGAGGGAGAACATGATTCTCATGACTCTCAATGAGAATGTCTTCTAACACAAAAATACCTTTGTCACAAGTAGGAGAGGTATTGGGAGAAGAGTAACTATGATTGTCATGTTTTTCTATGCTTACATCCTCTTTCAGTAAGATATTCTCACAAATAGGAGAGATATTAGGGGATGAGGGGATGATAGGAAGTGTGGTATTATGGAATATTTTAACAAGATCAATCTTTTTCACTAAGGGACTCTCATGGCTAACATGCTTGCTAATGCATTTTTTCTTGGAAAATTTGTAAAGAAAAGATACTAACATTGTGAATTTTGAGTGTGTGCCTAAAATGAAAAGTAATCTATCCAACTAATGCAACGTTTCAAAATGTAAAAAATTTTCTAATAGATTTGATGATTTTTTTCTATTGAAATGATTTTGGAATGATTCAAAAATGTATACACTAAATGGATGTTTAGACCTACATGCATAAAATAAAAATTCCTGAAACTTTCCAAATTGATACTATAGGTTACCAGTAGGCCTAGGAAGTGCATAAAACCATTAAAAAGCTCAAAAAAATTTGGTTTTTGTAGGCCTCCAACGAGCCATTCACCTAGGGGTGAAGGGGTCCTAGTACAAGGTTTTTTAAAATTGAAAAATGCAATTTTTGAGTGATTATGTGTTCTCTATTTTAGGTATTAGAATGGTATTTCTGTAACAAAATTTTCTAGAATTTGATGTGTAAATGCAAGTGCAATGAAGGACAAATGATGAAATATATGACACTTTTTTACTCAATTTTTTGAATATGCAAGTACACTAATATGCAAGTACTATGCAAAATCAATGTGATATTATGCAATTTTTATTGAATTTTTAAATTTAAAATGAATGCAAAATGCAAGTTTACACCTAAAATTCAATACAACTTTAAGCCAAATGTAGAAACCCTAAATGCAATAAATTAATTGAAATCCTAGATCTAGAGTTTGAATGCACTCCTAATAAAAAAATAGAATGTTCAAAACTCGTGTCCACCAAAATGAAACAAAGGAAAATAATGATGATGATGTTAATTCTGTATAGGGGTTCATCACAAATTGGATTGAAAAAGGGGGTATGATGAACCTATTTCCCTCTATTTCATTAGGAAGTGAGATCCACACAATGGAAGGGCTATCAACCAAATGGTGAGTCAAATCAAGGTGTGAATATGAAAATTTTATTTTTATGCAAGGATGGGGGTCCTTATCAAACAAAACTTTGGGGAGAAATATTAAAAATAGAAAACTATCTCCACAATGCAAGCTATAAAGTGCATATAATATAACATATTAAGCTCATTTTTTATGGAACCAAAAGTCAAAATGTAGATCTAAGAAAGGGAAAGTGATGTGTACCAGTCACCAAAAGTTATTTTTCAAAGCTAATTGAGGACTCATTCATCCTATGATGAATGGGTCCTAGCTAGGGCTCTATAAAAATGGTTTTTGGGTTCCCTTCTGTTGTGTTTGCACTCCCAAATATTTGATTTTCACTATCGGACAACCAAAAATAAATCTTGTAGGAAAGTTTCCATGAAATTGAAAGAACAATGACAACAAATTCAACTTTGAAAAATTTGTATTTTTTCTCTTCAAGAGGCTTTCCACCTAAAATCTGCAAACACAAATCAAGAGGGAATTTTTTTTTATTGTTGGTGAATGTGGATTTTCCTAGGTCAAAACCCATTTTGGTAATTAAACCTTGAAATGAAATGAAATAGCATGAAGGAATGATGAATGAACAAGCCTATAACACAAAACTCACCAAACCCTTGTATAACCATGGAATGTGGATATACAACTTGCATGATGACTTCAATGGATGTGGATCTTGATCTTGAAACATGATTTGAAACAATGCCTTGAATTCTTGAATGGATCCTGAACACTACATCAACATATTAGCTCAAATAACATGCATGATGTAAGAAGAATTTGACATGATAATAGGATCTTGAATGCTGTGATAATTCTTCAATAAATATGTTGTTGAATTCCTTGCAAATTCTCTTGAAATTCTCTTGATAATGATCACTTGAATTCTCTAGGTGCTCATGAAAATTTTCTAGGACGCTTGAAAGTCTTAGGATGAAACTTAGTGAAATAAACTCTTATTTATACATATGTTAACATTAATTTCCATAATTCAAATAACACAAGCTGACATGTGAATATGCATTTGAAATCATTGAAATACTATCACAAACATAATTTAAATTAGGGTCCTAGGTCTAAGTGAGGACCCATTTTCCCTTGGGTGTATGGGTCCTAGGGCACTTACCTAGGACACATTGCTCAATGATAAGTGTTATGTTATGGAATTAATGAGTTTTGAGTTTTCTTCTTTAGAAATTTCAATTAATTAGTATTGGATTTGAACTAAGGGTCCAATTAAGGCATAATTAACCTCAATTAATTAATAAATCCCTAGATAAGTGTGAAAGTGTAAAGGTACACCTTACAACACCATAAATAAGTCACAATTAAGTCCATTTTAATTAATAAGGCCCTAAAATTAATGTGAATATATAAAATACATAGTACAACACTAAACTAAGGCATAATTTAGTCCTTTTTATTATTAATATTTCCAAAATTAAGTGTGAAAAAGGGATACTTTTTCCTACACTAAAATTATATAAAAGATCAATAAAATTATCTTAATGATAGGATATGCCTCCTTCAATTGGTTGTATCTACTAGATACAAATAAATAGAAATGCAAGCTAAACATAGATCACATGTATGATTTAAATACAACTTAATAATAGATACATGTATCATATAAATTAAATCAATGTCGTGAATGTATTATATGAAAATAAAATAAGATATTTCAAATGATAGGCATGATAAGGACATGCATTGGAGCTAATTGTAAATGAATGCAATTTTTCCACTACTATATGGAAATGAGAAGATAAAGGTGGCCCTAATATCTAAGCACCCTTTTATAAACAAATATAATACTAGAAAAGGCATATACCTCTGATCTATCTCAATGAGCACAAGGATACAATAGTATAGGTAAGGTCATCAATAGTAACATAGCTCTAGGTGCATGGTATATTAGACAATTCCCTATAACCAATAGTGTGGGAAAGGAAATTGTGTCTCTATTGTGACTCCAATCACATAAGCACATAAACAATGCAAGGAAAATACAATAAAATAAATGTAATAAGATAGTGAGATATGCTTAGTAGATTGTGTGGCCATAGGAAAGATCATAAGCAATATGTAGGCACCCCAATAATAAGGTAAAAAATAACATTAATAGCTCTAGATGATCAATCTGTTATGCAATAATTAGAAATAGGTAATCATATAAATAGATAAACCTATAGTGAATAGATAGGTAAGATATGTTCATGAAAACACATGCTAGATTATTTTTTGTTTTTTATTTTATTTAGTTTGTAGTTAATTTACAATAAATTCTTAGGGAACATGTCATATAGATTAATTGTAATATATTTATGTTGAATGCACAAGAAAAATGAGAGGGGGGCTGAATCAATTGTATCTTAAAACTTTAAAACACTTATATATGTTTAGATCCACATTCATTCAATAAACCCTTAACTATGCTTAGCATGAAAAGAAAATAATAGAAACTGAAACACAACAAGACCATACACAAGAGAACACCAAATTTACATTGAAAACCCAAGATGGGAAAAACCACAATGAGGATTATCTCACATTATAAGTAATAACAACACCAATTGCAAAGGCTCATTGTCTCATCCCCACTACCCAAAAAAAGAAAGACTCATTACCAAAATAGAAAAGAAGATAGAGAAGAAATGTTACATAGAGAAAAATATCTCAATACAATAGAGAATCCACCACAATATCCCCAACACCTTTGCATCCTTATTGAAGAATTGTAGACACATACTCATTGCATATAGTAATCTAACACATGAAATATCACACTGCACTTCTCAAATTCACTCTATAACTCTGCAATTCACATCGTACTTATCTATCTCTTCTATCACACAATCCATCAACAAATTAACTCTTATTTATAGCATCTTCAACATTGAAAAGTTTCTCCAATGTCAGTTATGCACCTCAACCATGCAAATTCAAATTAGGTCAGATCAAAAAAATTCCCGCAGTGGAAAGGAATGAAGGAAGACCACAAAAATCCTTAGCTAGGACCTAAATCCATCCTTACACACCATGCCACACTTCCATAAAAAACTAAGCACCTATGCAAGTAGTGTAAATAAAAAGGTTGATTGATACCTATGTAAACACCATTAAAATTTTAAGTACATGCATCCTTCAATATATCCATAACTCACAAACAAAAATTGTCACTTGAACATACTTCTAGAATATTCCATAAACACCTTGAAATCCAGCAAACTCTTTCACAACAAATTTCACTTGAAGAATATACACACTGAGTACATCCAGATAACTCTACCATACACTGTAACTCGAGAAAATAACTTTTGAAGTACCAAACCTCAAACTACTTTAATTAAAGAAAGATACCAACACTATAAACCCTCTTTTAGATCCAAAAGACCTAAAACATAATTATGGAGAAATACGGAGCAGAAACATTTCTGCTAGACACCTCTACAATACACAAATCACACTCTAGTGAACACAACTTCTACACAGTGATCTAGCACACCAAGTTATAGATACAACACCTATGAACATCTCTAATCAACGTATCTAAAGTGCATAAAAATATATTCAACCTAGAAGAAATGCGAGCAACACAAGAACACAACCCTGCAACCCAAAAAACCACTGCAACACACTACTTCTTCATTTTATCAAATTTTATCAAAAGCACTTCAAAACCAAGCACTAGAGACACATCCTCATTATCTTCAGTACTTCCTCAACATAATTAAACCAAATGCAACATAGCAATATAAATCACATAATCTTATCACAACACTAGAGGTTGACATTGGGTGATCCCACAAAATTGGTTTACAATTTCATTGAGGAAGGAAAATTGTAAAAATGCTCCCATGAAGAAAATTTCTATTTTTTGGGGTTTCACACGAAGAGGGTATTCGCTCTAACCAAAAATGGGTTCACTCTAACCCTGCTTCGAGTGAACCCCCTTTTTGTGATGTGACCCTTTTTTGCACATTTTTTAAAATGAAATCAAAGGGAAAGTCAAGAAAAAGGGGGGTTCACTCAAACTCCCCTTTGAGTGAACCCCCTTCACTTGAAATGGTTAAGGGATTTTTCTTGAAGGGGGTTCGAGAAACCCCTTTTTTTTCCCTTCTCCCCCTCTTCTACCAAATTTTTGCAAAATTTTTCCTTTCAAAGCTCAGGTTGAGGATGGAAATGGAAGAAACTTCACAAACCCAACTAGATGATGGTATTCCTCGGAACAAGCTATCCATTGAATATAATTTTAATATATTTTGGTTTTATTATGTTTTTTTTAGTTTAATTAAAAATAGTTTTTTCACAAAAATCAAGCCCTTTGTTCACATGTGCAGAAGATCACATGAAAGTTACTTTCATGTGATCTTCTTAATTTTAAAGTGTCACCTTTTGTAATTTTTATTTTTAGTGGGTGCAACTTGGATTTCATCACTAAGTGGTGACTTGAGCCCTCATATTTTTGTGGAATATATAAATTTGGAGGAGAATCAAAATACTCCTATTTGGGTGCATTCATCATTTTGAGTTAAGATTACAAAAAACCTTATAACAAGTGCAAGGTGAGGAGAGTGGTTTACCCTCTTATACTAGGTAAAATTAGACATACCCATCCATTTCATGTATTTGGACCTTGCATACCTTCAAGTATATTGAGGAATACCTATAGAAATCCTTGTATAAACTTAACATATTGAACCCTTCACCCATTTGGTCTTTGTAGTGCATCAATAACTAGTTATCCCTACAAAATTTTTCACATCATAATTAAAATATCATAATAGTATGTTATGTATCCTCTCCTATCACTCCCTAGTGCAATATCGATCATCAAAACTAATTAGTTCCTTGATATCAATAGGCCATACTATTTATAAATGGGTTAAAGTATATTTGTCGACCTATAAAGTCTAACATTCCCACTTGAATAATATAAGATTTTTATTATTTTTTGTGTCTTCCTCTTTCTATAAACCTATTTTTAAACCTTCCTAAAATTCAAATGTAAAAAACAAATTCATCTTCTCACTTTCACCCAAAATTTGAGTCAAAGCTTCATATATTACCTATTATAACTAGGAGTAAATATATAAATAAACAATAACATGTACTTGTTGAAGAAAACCTTCTTTGAAATACTAGAGTACACATAGGAAATTCCACTCACAAGCCCATCAAGGGAAAAGCTATTCATGAGCATGATAATGAAATCCTTGAAAAACATTTAGTGGAATGCTTATGACCAAGATTTTTTTTCTTTGAGCTAAGAAGAGTCATGCTCAATTGATAGCTATTTCAAAATAAAGATAATATTGTTAGGAATATCATGGAATGAGAGCTAGGTTCCCAAAAAAATTCAACTTCACATATTTTATGAATCAAGATCCCCTCATCAAACCCACTCAACCATACAATGAACATAATTAGGCTTATCACCATGCCAATAATTAGGACAACCCCTAGAATAAACCCTTGAATAATATGCATTATGATAATAGAGAGGCTACTAATGTCACAAAAAATGTAGAATCTACAGAACATAACGCTCATGGTAGAAGTCGTACCCATCAAAATGGTTAACTTCCTCCCCATCAAAACTTCCCACTATTCTAAAACCTTGGCAAACCATTTAATCAAGAATGGAGGGTAGTGAAAGATGGTATCAAAGGCTAACAAGTTGGGTCCTCCAATGAAAAAAAAAGGGTAAATGTTTGAGGTTTTGTACCTCTATCCTCTTGTCTAAAAAATTTCTCAAACACCCTTCCTTTACAATTTCAAATCCCTAAATTTAATAAATATAATGGAAAGGGAGACCCATCTGATCATGTCAAAAAGTTATACATGGCATGCCAAGAAGTGGACTATAACAATGATTTACCAATATACCTTTTCCTAAGAATCCTAGGTAGATATTCCCTTATGTGGTTCCTCCACTTACCTAAGGGTTCCATTATGCTATTTTCTAACTTGGTAGAGAAATTTGTGCAACACTTATTTTTAACATAGAACAAAAAATCACCATCATAGACCTATGTAACATGAAACAAAGAATTTAGGAGATCATATCTTCCTTTCAATAATGGTGGAGGTTCCTTGCAAGTAGGATCTCATGAACCAAATTCAATTCAAGGAATGGATTAATATTCCTTTTAGTTATTTATCAAAGATTGTATGAATGACAATGCAATAGGAATTTATAAGTAGTGTAATAAGTGTTCTTTAAAAATGATGTAGAATCACATATCAATTTCAATATCATGGAATACAATATAAAATATAAAATATCACAATTTCATGGAATACAATATAAAAGATCACAAACTATAGTTTGGAATATGATTCATGAAGTGCAATATAAAATAAAATATCATGAAGTGCAATGATTCACAATTTCCTAGAATACAATATAAAATATCATCAACTACAATTTGGAAAATGATTCATGGAGTGCAATATAAATACCTAAAAGGTGCTAATTCACTTCCATTTCCCAAATCAAGTTAGGGTCCTCAAATTGACATTCAACTTGAGATAAAGTAAAAGAGTCATCTTGATTCTGAGTTTGGTCTTCATTTTCTTCACAAGTGATCCCACAATACTGGTTTACAATTTTTGGCCAAATTGGACACTGAATTGTTTCTTTCTAACTAAATCTTCACTTTCAGGCACCTATAATGACTAAACCGTGGGGAATTTGAAGATGATGCAAACTAGTGATTTGTGACATTTTGCTTGTACATTATAAATATATTTTTTTCAAAATTTTTGGAATTAGATTGGACTTCTTTTTCCATCTCCTTCAAAAACTAGTTTTTTAAGTAAACACCATTTTGAAGGAGTTATGGTCACCGTATACAATATATTTTTCTTTCCATAAAGGATAAAATTATATTTTTTTTGAATTTAGATTTTTAACTATGATATATAGCACTTTCATTTGGTTTCATAACTTGTTTTATTGTACATTTCTCACTAATCAAGTTTTGAAGTCAAACCAATTACAATTCAGACATAGGAAGATTGTATACAACATAATTTTTTTTGTATGTATCAAAATTCATTCTTTTTGTTGGATCAAGGAATTCAATATTTAGTGTACTAATATTTTTCATTTTTTTTTGATAATTTTTTATTTTTCCACATGTGTAGAACATAGAGCTTAATTTTTGATGAAAAACCTACATTCAGAAGTGTTAGAATTGGCTATGGATGCCAAGGTCTTGAGACCAAATGGAAAGCACAGAAAGGGAAATGAATATGACAAGAATAGACTGTATTCAATGTCAATGATATGATATGATTGTGATTGATTACAAATGAGAGAAACCCCTTGGTTATATAGTCAAGGTGAGATGCAAGATTTCATAGGATTGTGACAAGTGTCTTAATCATATGACATGAGACAACTAATCACACTTACGTAGGTTCACATGTAGTAGTTGTCAAAGATAAGATAACAACTAATGACAACTAACATCTTCTAGAAATATTCCTTCCTATGACCTAAGTAAACTTAACACGTGTAAATAAGTCACCTAGTAATGAATTAACTAGGTACAAGACTTTATTTACACCAACACCCCCCCTTAAGTGCAACTTAGGGAGTAGCAGATTATTATGAAAATGACACAAAGATGCAAAGATGGGTCCTGACTACTAGGCCATGTTAGGTACCCATGTACATATGCAATGCAAATGCAATCTCCCATAAACAAAGAAAAGGAGAAAACCTAGTGGGTCAAAACTCCTCCCCAAAAGAGAGATAAAATACAAAAAAAAGAAATGATCTCAATGAAGAATGAGAAGGTAAAAACCCCATGTGAGGAAAAAGAAGATCCCCCATAAGAGAGAAGTATAAGAGAGACAAGGTAGTCCCCCCTTAATGTTGAGTCTCTTGCAAGAATGGTAGAAGCTCGACATTGAATGTTGAAGATTATCCAATCTCGCCAAACAACATTCCTCCCCTTAGGAAGAAAGAAAACCATGGATGTATGCAAGATATCAGGAGTATAGATGGTGTATGATGTATCTGAAGCATGCTCAAGTGTCTCCATGTTGATGTCGAAAGCTGACACACTCCAAATAGGCATTCTAGGCCACACTGCTGAAGAGGTCAATCAAAATTCTAGTAGAGATGAATGTAGAGCACAATCCAAAGAAAAAGATATCCCCTTTGAAGAAAAAGAAGCCTCCTCCAAATTTTTTCCAAAAGTATCCACACTCATGCCAATCTACAAAGAATGATCATGTAGAGAATGAACAAGAGGGTCAAGATGTTCCCTCACAACAACTAAAGAAGGTTCTTCTCCATCAAAGAGAAGATGAATATCATCAATGATGACCCCCAAATTTGAAAGATGAGATTCCACAAACAAGTCTAAAATACTTGTCAGGAAGTCATCCAAAGTAGCCATATCTGGAAGACTATGTAGGTCCTGCTACACTGAATCACTAGGAGACAAAACTGTTGAATCACAAGCATCATCAACTGCAACAGTAGATGGAGGAGATGAAATACATGAATCAAGAACTGGATCTGATGTGAAGAGAACACCCAAGTTCAAGAATCCAAATGTTTCCTCTGAATCATGGTTCATATGATCAACAGTCGTAGGAATAAGGTCATCATCAGAAGGAAACTATGCACAAGTATACAACCGAGATGAATCTACCAATGCTGGATTATGACAGTCCTCAACTTTAAGATGTTGAATCATAGATGAAGAATATGAACCCTCTAAATTTGGATTGGGAGCCATAGAAAATGAAGCCTCAATAGATGTATCTATAGGAGGAGAGGGAGAAGGCTGTAGGTCATCAAAGCTACCATACATTTCCCAATCAGCAAGTGTTTTAGCTATTTTATCATCAATAGGGTGAAACTCTACAAGTGGAACAAGACAAACCACAAAAGGATCCTCTAGGAATGGATGTTCATTTGAGTCTCCATACATCTCCCAAAGTTTGGTCATAAGTTCACGAGGGATCTCAATACCATAAGTGGCCATTTGTGTATCAATATCACAATTACAACCAATTAATCCCTGGATATGTTCTGTTTTTATGTCCCACACAACTCTCTTCCATTTTGATGAAGGTTTAGGAACTATTCCATAGAGATATGGAAAAAGATTAAGCCACCTACAATGTGTTAGGATTCCATCTCGCCAAGACTTAAAGTTCCATCGATTTAACCTTATTACAACAGGATGCTTTTTGATTCCCATATTAAACTCCTCAACTTAGTCACACAATAGACCAATCAAGAGACATAAACCAACAAAGGCACAATATTACCCCCCCCAAATCATTCAATCATGAAACCTCCCAAGCAATATCTTATTTGACACTTTATATTTAGTGCGTTTACAATTGCCACTTGCCAAAACAACGAAGTGGACTTTGACCTTGGTGCATGAAAATGCCAAATTTGGCCACATAATCAAGTACAATTTTTGGTACAAAATGAGATCAATTTGATCATACCACTAAGAATTACATGGAAAATCATGCACATTAAAAAAAATGCACCCAAAAATATTATCGTAGGAGCAAGATATGAGCTCCCAAAGTTCCCAAAATGAGGACAAAGCAACAACACCTGTGAGAATCTAAAAATTATGGAAAATCCAGACATCAAAACCAAAAATTGATTGCACCATCATGAAGAGTGCAAAAAATTATCCCAAATAAAAAAAAAAAATTCTTGAAAAAAGGAGCCAAAATGACCAAGTTATGAGTTTTCAAAGTTTTCCTTCCAAAAGCAAAACACAAACCTTGAGGGGGGCAAAAATTTCAAAACTATGCTAACGTCAGCAATCCATTGTCCTTAAATTGATAGCCTACAGAGAGTAAAAGAAGAATATACTTGGTTGTGGAGAATATTTGCCCATCATGAGCTCAAATTTGATGTTTAAAAGGCCATCGTGCCCTGATTTGACTTCGAAAAATATTCAATTAAAATATTCCTCAAGGAATATTCTGCCGATATGCTTTTGATCACCAGTTGGATTACACCATTAAAATATTCTTATTTTGTTACCATTTTATTGTCCCTTGGTTATATTAACCTGCTCGCCAGATTCTAATGTTTTCAGCCATTGGTAGGATAGAATTGGGGGCCCGCGGGTACTACCACTAACTAGAGGATGCCACGTGGAGAGTGCGTTTTCCACTAGTACCTGCGAGTACTACAGAGTACAGGTATGTGGACTGTACTCTACAGTCCTTAACAAAATTTTGAATTTATTTTTTTTACAATAAAAATTCCAATTGAATTTTATTAAAACTTTTATAAAGGGTTTTTAAAGGAGATTATCAACTTTCCACCAATATAAATTATGCTTTACTTTGAATTTAATAACTAATTATTATTCATTTTCTATTCAAATTATGACTAAAGTCCTAATTGGTAGGCTGATTGAAAAAACATTTATAGCTTTCAAACAGTGTCACATTTTTTGAATCCAAAATATGCATCACATTCTATGCTTCACATACTATAGGATTAGAAAAAGAAAAAAATGAATTTCATGAAGTTTTGACCAAGGTAAGGTGGTCACGCATACAAGTTTTTATATTTTTTAAAATGTTGTAATAAAAATATTTATAATTAATTATTTACTTGGAATTTTTTTTTAAAAAATGTGCATCACATTGGGGCATGAGTCCTCTTCTTATATCTAAAATATTATAAAAAAAATATTATCTTTTATTGTGGTTAGGTGGTCGATAGACACCTACCTCTTATTTTTTCCCCTAAAAATTTAAGTACCACTGCATTGAAATTTCAAATTTTCATGAAATAGATTTTTTTTTTTAAAATCTAGTAGTTTAGAAACTACATTCAATTTGCTACAAATTCTATTCTTACATATTTTTGAAATAATATAGATAAACTTATTCAAATTTTTACATCAAGTTGCCTAACTTTGATTTTTCTAAATTCTTTGCCACTTAAGGGCTTGTTTTTTCCATGATGATCTTGCACATACCCTATGACAAGAATAGACTGTATTCAATGTCAATGATATGAGATGATTGTGATTGATTACAAATGAGAGAAACCCCTTGGTTATATAGCCAAGGTGAGATGGAAGATGTCATATGATTATGACAAGTGTCTTAATCATATGACATGAGACAACTAATCACACTTACCTGGGTTCACATGTAGTAGTTGTCAAAGATAAGATAACAAATAATGACAACTAACATATTCTAGAAAGATTCCTTCCTATGACCTAAGTAAACTTAACACGCATAAATAAGTCCCCTAGTAATGAATTAACTAGGTACAAGACTTTATTTACACCAACAACAAGAAATAAAAAATAAATATAATAATAAAATTAAATTTATTTAAAATTATACTTTTGGGGAAGCTTATAATAAGGACTACATACTAACAAAATTTTTTTTTTAAATGAATTCATATGATACCCCAAAAGGTAAATCAAAAGTGGTTTTTTATTAACATTTTGATAGGTGTAAAGGAGGCTCCATTATAGTTATAGTTTAAAACTAGCGGGGTTCTATCCAAGGGGGTTTGATCTAAGGTGGTTCAATCATACCGTATTTAATTGGAATCCCTTAAATGAAACTTTTCAAGGCTTAAATCGTTATAATTTCTAAAAATATGTGATTTTAGTAAAAATAGGGATCTCCTGGATATTGTAAACTAGTATTGTGGGATCACCCTTCCCTTGCATCTCAAATTCAACATTCGTTGTGTCACCACCATTTGTCCCACTGCTAGTGCCACCATTACAAGTGTTTGGAGTGTTGCACAACCCTCTTATTTCACATATGGATCTCCATATTGTAAGTTCCCTTTCAAAAGGAAAGTTTTGACATTATACACAGTTCCTTTCACCTTCAAGAAATTTTCCAAATTCTTGTCTAGTTTGTTTCTTATCTTTGATTTCAAAAATTCCAATGAATTGAAAGCTCTCTCATCCTCCACCAACCCCAATTTCATTGTTTGACATAAATCAACAAGTTTGAAATATTCTGATATCAAACTATGCAATATTTCACTTTGACCTAAGTTTGTCCAAGCCTTTGTTGTCAATTCTTGTTCAAAGGGCTTCTCCATGGAATCAAACGGGTCCATAATACTTCTTGCAGAATTCTTACATTTTTGTCTAATCTTATATCCATTTATAATTCCTTCTATTGTCTTCTCATTGTATTTTACACTTTTTGAAAAGTGTTCAACCAATATTTTTGTACTTTATGATGAAAATAGGTTGGGCTATCTCGCTTTACCCAAAATTGAGGATACACAATACCTAGATGACTTCAAATATTTCTCCTCGAGGGAATGTATTATAAATCTCTATGGAAATATTTTTTACAATTTCCTTCAAATTATCACCAACAAATTTAACATCGTTAAAAGATTCCTTTGTAACAGGTACTTCTCTGATAGAGCGCCTGACTATCGTACAATGGTCCATTGGTATCTCAAATCCACATACACAGATACATAATTAACCACTTGCATTAAACTTTAAATACACATCATGCTGATTCAAATTTGTAAATTTCTACCACATGAAAAAATTTGGGCTTTTAGTAGTTTGTTCTACATAGTTTGGCATATTCATTAATATACATAGTTTTTTCTTGGGCTTTCTTCACAAGATTGTTTATTTCATCTAGTATGGAGAGAAGACTAGCTAAAGTCAAAAGTATCTCTATATCGCTTAACCTATGTAAGAGGTCAAGAGCTTTGTTTACTATGTTGTGATGCCCATACATTACTCCAATCAAGGATTGATATTCTAAAAGAATTCATTGTGTCGGTCCATGCAAGGAGATCCATCTGGTATCAACATCCTTGAGAAGCTTGTTTCGTACTTTTATTCACTCAACAAAATTTTGAAATTCCATGAAACCTTGGAACTTTAGTAGAAGTATGCATAGAGCTCGTAGACTAGATTTTCAACTTTTGAGATAGTAGGAAACTTGCTTACAATTGAAAATGCTAAATTTATTTTTTGGTCCATGCAGTGAATGTCAAGCATGTATGGTGCACAAGTAGTTTGTAACTTTGTGCAAACAACGGTCCTGTGACCTTGCATTACTATCACTCCATCAACTCCTACACATGCCAACTTTTTAGAAATTTTAAGTCATCCATACCTACAATTTCTTTCAAAGATTTCTTGAATAGTTCAAATAGATTTTGCAATGTTGAACTATCTTTTATTCTATGAACATAGAGAAGATGAGCTTGGTGGACATGTTGTTGTATAGTATACACATGCATACAAACCCAATAATTATTATCTACCACAGTAACTTGATCTAAAGATAATGCAATGAATTTTGAATCTTTTGCTTTGTCCTTTAAATTTTTCTTTTCCAATGCAACAAGATAGTTTTCCCATTCCCATCTAGCATTTACTAACCAATGTGTGCCAAGAAAGTGAGGAACACCTAGAAAAGATCATAAACTAAAATATTCTAGGTAGTCTATCATAGGACGCCCTCTGGAAAAAATATGAAATACAACTTGGAACAGTTTTTTCCAGTTCTGCTCCTTTCATTTCTTTTCCAAATTGAGCCTCGAGTGTACCTTGATATGCAACAAGCTTCAACATTCTTTGCTTATGCTCTTCATATTCCACGACATGCTTAATATGAAGATATTCTTCCTTTGATTTCCATCGTACTACTGATTGTTCCTTTTTGTATATGCTTTTCTTTTCATAAACTTTACTGATATGCTTTTCTATAGTATCAAGCTTTAGCTACAACTTCTTGCCTCTTTTATATTTCCAACTAAAAATTAAACACTTGCATTCTATTAGAGTTTCATCTTTGTTTTCTTTCTCCACTGGTATAATGAATGGGTACTTTGACACACAATCAAGATAAAAATTCCTTTTCAATTCCCACTTCTGCCCCACTTTTGATTTTCCTTTTCTTTTCTTGCTACCAAAATCATACAAGTCAATTATCTCATTCTGGCTAACCAGGGTATCCCTTCAAACATCTTCTGTGGTATTTCCATCCTCATTTAACTCATTTAACTCAACGACAATCTCACCTTGTCCTTTCAGTGGCAGTGACGTATTGTGAATTCCTTCCTCATTAATATTTGGTGGAAGAGTTGATGATGTAGCTCTATCTTGATCTGATGGATTAGAAGCATTGCCATTTCCAAAGTAAGAATGTATGGTAACTCTACATTTTTTGTATTTTGATGGCCTCCTAGTCCCTTCACCACCTTTACGAGTCTTACTGTTGTTGCACTTGTTGCTTGATATATTGATCTCTCACTTCAAATAAAAGCTAGAAAAAACATGTCTTCTTGTTTAAGGACAAATAATATAGATCGCATTCCCTACTCAATATCATCTTTAAGATTCAAGCAAGAATGGAAAAGAGATAAAGAAATCTTATAACACTATTAAGAAATGATCACTCACTTTTAAGTTTAGGTTTTCATTGAATTTCTATTCATTAATGCAAGAATGCATGTGTTGTAAGTTTGTAACTTTCTTATGATCAACTTTAAGGCTCCAAGTCCAACTCCTGAATCGAGAGCTCACAAGTTTAGAACTAAACAAAATGTGTAAGAATAAATGATAGTTTTTATTGTATTTATATCAATCCATATTTGGAAAATTCCACGATATTTTCTAATGGTATATTTAAAATTTGGTGAATCCTGTGTTATTATTCAATGATACATTATAATTTTCAAGGTGATTATGGCCCTACAATTAGCATGTAGGTATCATGGAAATTGGCAAAATGTTTCCTCAAATGTTATTATTTTTTAATGTTATTGGCGAAATGGGTCCTCATAAGCAACTATTTGTAAATTTTAAATGGAAAAATGGGTCCTGACAAGCAACTATTTGTAAATTTTTGGCACATTGTTGTTTTAATAGTATTGAAAAATATGTAGGTGATTTATTACATGCTTTTGAGATTTCGGGTGAAAATATTAATTGGTCCATTTGAAATGCTAGTTTGTTATGACAAATTGATTACTTAAATATGCCTCATAAAATAAATCAATGGTGAATGAACATGCATTGGATCAATAATTCATAAAATTCAGGTGATTTGGCCACCATGTTAGGTGTGATTAATTTGCCAATTGGTGAAGATTCACTACTAAATTTTTCCCTGTTAATTGAGAATTATAGTACATCTTTGATTCATTAGCCTATAACACCATCTACATAAGTAGAAAAAACTTGACATATTGTGGTTGGTGTTGAAGCCCAACAATCATCTTACTTTGTCCCTCCAATTGCAATGGCCATTGATATTCCATTCTTTTTTGAAGTCTTATCCACTTTTGGATAATGCAATTGCATATTGTATTAGCTGATTATTATGCTGTTGTACTCATATTCAAATGTTATAAATAATAAATATTTTTCCCCTACTTGAAAGTGGATGTAGCGAATTTGGTTAACCACTATAAATTCATGTTTTGTGTTTATTTGTTCTTGAATCATCTGAATTTATTTTTCTACAATATTTTTATTTTTATCTATAATTAATTTATCAACAATTGGTATAAGAGCTAGGCATACTTGTTGTTTGAAAATTGTGATAATTTTTCAGGAATGAAGGAAGTAGATAAATGAAAGATAGAAAAGTTCGCGAGGTAGAACTTCAGATTGTGAGTGCAGATGGAGTCTTTGCTGATTAGAGGAGATTTTTCACTCACATTGGAAGGAAAAGTAAAGAAGCCAACTTTGATGTTAGATGAAGACTGGGAAAAATTAGATAAGAAAGAAAGAGCGACAATTATCTTATCGCTATTCGTCAATGTTATTTTCATTGTCATAGCAGAGAAGACTTCGAAAGAATTGTGGGAAAAATCAATAGATATGTACAAGATGGATTCAACTTTGAATAAAGTTTATCTCATGAAAAATTATATAATTTGAAAATGAAGGAAGGTGGAATTGTATCAAACCACTTGAACTAATTCAACACACTAATCACCCAATTGGTTTCAGTAAAAATTAATTTGGATGATGAAATCAAAGCCATATTATTGTTGTGTTCTCTTCCTAATAGTTGGGAAGGTGTTGTGATGGCAATCAACACCTCCGTATCCAAGAAAGAAAACCTTAAGATTGGTGACGTTGTTGCACAACTCTTCTTAGTGAAGATATGCGAAAGAAAAATCAAGAAACCACATCCAATGATGCCTTGAATTTTGGAAATAGAGGGAAAAACCAAGAAAGGGGCATACATAATAATAGAAGATCAAATCAACAAGTAGATCAATGTCAAGAGGCAGAAATGGAGGTTGTTGGTTTTGCAAGAAAGAAGGCCATATGAAGAAAAATTGTTGGTCATATAAAAAGGTGAAAAATAAAGCAAAGAGAAATGAAGTAAACATCACATACGAAAAAATATGACAGTGTTCTAGTTTTGTTAATGAGTGAAACTACAACGAATTTATGGGTGTTGAATTTCGGTGCATATTTTCATGTAACCTCATGTTGAGATGCTTTACAAAACTATGAATAAGGTAAATTTGATAAAGTGTATCTTGGTGATAATAAGGAATGTACAATTATTTGCAAAGGTGACTCAACATGGCTATTGCTTGATGTAAGACATGTTCTGGAGTTAAGGAGAAATATAACTTTACAGGAGAACTAGATGCTCAAGGGTGTAGAGTCACCTTTGAGTCAAACAAATGGAAGGTGACCAAAGGAGCATTAGTGGATGCAAGAGGCAGCAATTTTGGTACATTATACATGTTAGATAGTCCCATTGAAGTGGGAGTAGTGATGAAACTTGCAGATATCGAATCAAAACTATGGCATAGAAGGCTTGGGCACATGAGCAAGAAGGGGCTTGAAATCTTGCTTAAAAGGGATCATCTTCCAAGTTTAAAATCCATGGATTTGGACCTATGTGAGCATTACCGATATGGAAAACGAAGGTGGATCAACTTCTTGAAGACTAGACATGACAAAAAGACAAGGCCTTTGGAGCTTGTGCACTCTGACATGTTTAGTCTCATAAAGGTCACCTTGTATGAAGGAGCTAATTATTTTGTTACTTTTATTAGTGATTGCACATGAAAGGTATGGATTTACATGCTAAAAAGGAAATCAAAAGTTTTTACCAAATTTAAATTTTTTAAGGCTATTGTTGAAAATCAAATGGGGAACAAGATTAAATGTTTGAAAATGGATAATGGGGGCAAGTTTTGTTCTTCGGTGTTTGATGGATTATGTGTAGATAATGGTATTTAGTGTATTAAGTTGTGCCATTCACGCCTCAAGAAAATGGTGTAGTTTTTTCTTGAGAGAGCTTAGAGCATGCTCTCTAATGTAGGTTTAAGCAAAGAGTTTTTGGGAAAAGCTAGTTAACATAACAGTATATCTGATTAATCATAGCCCCTCTTCTAGATTAGACTTTGATTCTCCAAAGGAAAGATGGATTGGAAGGTGAATTTCAAATAAACATCTGAGGTTGTTTGGTTATGAAGCGTTCGTTCATGTTCCAAAAGAGAAGCGAATGAAGTTAGACTTCAAATCTAAGAGGTCCATATTTTTGGGGTATGGTGAAGATCGGTATGGTTTTAGGTTATGGAATGTAGTGACGAATAAACTAGTTCATAGTTAGGATGTAGTTTTCAATGAAAAGACATTCCCAAGCTTGCATAAAAAGAGTTATTCAATGAATGAATATATTCCTGTGAATGAAGTTGTGAGTGGCTGTGATTCAGTCTTCAAATTCATTACATCTAGATTTGGTTCCTCATACTTCACCAGAGGCAGGTTTAATTCCTACACCCAATTCAATGTTTTCCCCCTTATTTTAGACAAAATTTAGTCAACATTGAACTCCCTTACCTCTCGTGATGCTCATTTAGACTCAAGTATGCAACAAAATAATTTATCACTTCCTAAGTTTGGTTTGTCATTGTAGCAAATAAATCTGCCTCTATCCTTACATGGATCTTCTTTATCCTCACGTGAACCAATTCTAAAGTCCTCCATTGAAGAATTATGCCTACGTCCCACACAAGGTTTAAATATTCCCTCCCTTGCTTTTATCACATGACCCTTTGCTTCCATCTATTGATTGTGAGTTGGGAGGCGAGTTGTGGGCTATGTCTTCTTCATTTTTCTCATTGCAAGCTTCTTTGGACTTTTCATTGTCCATGCAGCCTATGATAAATTTTTTTCCTCCATCAAGTATGAGACATATTACTAGTTCAATGCTTAGGTTTAAATGTTACACAACTCTTACAAATTGGTGCCCCAAATTCAAGTAATTATTTTTCATCACATGAAATGGGATCATTAATTCCTATGCAGTAGTTTTAAAAGTCATTGCAACTTCAAATTCTTTGCCAGAGTCATTGCCATAAAAAAATAATCCTACACAATATGTTGGTATGAGTGGAAATTTTCCCAAGCAATCATCACAAGATTTGCAATCGGAATTTGTATATGCTCCATCTTTGGATAATTTTGTTAAAAATAATGTGTCTTGAAGTTGCAAGGTAATACACAGGCTGCTAATATATAGAGGCATATACAAGGGAGCATTGATATGCAGAATAATAATATTGGTAATCTTGGTAACACTATAATTACAGGTAATGTAGAAGCAATTGATTATAGTGTGTTTACTCAAACTAATGCAGTATAGAGGCAAAACATTAGAGGTAACTTGTAGGAATAGAGCAATGTGCAAGAAGTGATTCCTCAAGTGTAGATGTCTACTCGAGAGCATCAAACTATTGTAAGGTTTGACGAGTACCAGTTACGAATCTCATATTAGTTAGAACTAGCAACATTTAAAGAGCCTTGAAATTATGTTTATCATGAGAAATGGTTGGAGAAGAAATAGATTTGTTGATGACCAATCGTACTTGGGACTTGATGAAACTTCCACCCAATCAAAGAGCTTTGAAAAAATGATGGGTATACATATTAAAAGAGGAAGAAGGAGGCAAAAAAAGATATCGAGTATGATTGGTTGTCAAAGGGTATGATCAACAAAAAGGTATTGATTTTAATGAGATCTTCTCACCACTTGTCAAGATGACTACCATTAGAGTGGTTTTGGGTTTGGCAGTGGTATATGATCTTGAGTCAGAGCATCTTGATGTGAAGATGACATTTTTACATGGTGACAATTGATGAGTTATATATGCATCAACTAGAAGGCTTTGAGAAAAAATGCAAAGAAGATTTATATTACAGGTTGAGGAGGTGTTTGTATGGGCTCAAGCAAGCCCCATGGAAATGGTACCTTAAGTTTGACTCATTTATAACTGAGCAACACTTCACACACTGAGAATATGATCCATGTGTGTATTATACATTTTTGGATAATGGTGAGTTTGTTTTATTGTTGCTCTATGTTGATGACATGCTTGTTACTGGTTCTAGTATGAGAGTTGTTCATAATTTGAATCAACATTTAGCTCAAAAATTTGCAATGAAATACTTAGGGGCAATAAAGAGGATACTTGGCATGACTATAATTCATGACAGACATAAGAGGGAAATTAGATTATAAGAAGAAAAATACATTAACAAGGTGTTGGACAGATTTAATTTGAAGGGTGCTAAACCCGTGAGCACACCTCTTATTGATAACTTTCATTTGTCATCTGAAATGTGCCTTAAAACACCTAAGGATCAGGAAAACATGAAAGGTATTCCTTATTCTTCAACGATTGGGAGTCTCATGTGTGCAATGGTGTGCACTCGTCCAAACATTGCCCATGCAGTGGTAGTAGTGAGCAGATTTATGAGCAATTCAGGAAAGAGTCATTGGGAAGTAGTGAAGTGGATACTAAGGTATTTAAAAGACACCTCAACTATGTTTTGTGTTTTGCAAGTACATATATATAGTTGCATGGTTTTGTTGACTCTGAAATGGCTGGAGACTTGGACAAACAAAGGTCTACTATAGGATATGTGTTCACATTTGCCAGGGCATTGATTAGATGGGTTTTGAGGTTGCAACAAGTTGTTGCAATCTTCACTATTGAGGCTAAATATATTGCACTCACTGAAGGTGCAAAGCAGATGATTTGGTTGCAGTGACTATTGGGAGAGTTGGCATTTAAACATCATGTATTCAACCTTTTTTGTGATAGCAACAACACTATTCAGTTGGCCAAGAACTTGGCCTTTCATAATTAGACTAAACACATTGAGTTGTGCTATCATTTCATTCGGAATGTTCTTAAAGAAGGAAAGCTAAAAGTGGAGAAAATTGACACAAAGGTTAATTCGGTAGATGCATTGACAAAGATTGTACCAAGGGAGTAGTTCAAGTTTTGTAGGACTTCTGTTGGCATTGTAAAGATGTGAAAATAGGGGTAAAGTTGGGGGATATCTTTGAGTTTGTAGTAGATGTTGGCTTCAAGTGGGAGATTGTTGGGTGTTGAAGCCCAACGGTCATCTTACTTTTTCCCTCCAATTGCAATGACCATTCATATTTTGTTCTTTTTTGAAGTCTTATCCACTTTTGGATAATGTAATTGCATATTGTATTAGCTAATTATTATGCTCCTATACTCATATTCAAATTTCAAAGATAATAAAGAGTTCCCCCCTACGTGAAAGTGGATGCAGCCAATTTGGTGAACCACTATAAATTCATGTTTTGTGTTTATGTGTTCTTGAATCATTTGAGTTTATATTTTTGCAAAATTTTTCTTTTTATCTGTAATTAGTTTATCAACATATTATGCAATATACACTTGTTTAGTGTGCCTTCAATCTTGTCTACACCTTTAAATCAACTTAGGGAGTTTCACTCAAGAGAAGATCCCTTACATGGAAAAACTCAATTATATATATATAAATACCAACAAGTTTGTAGTTACAAATCTAGCTACTATAAACAAATAGAGCTCAAAGAATTGGGAGTGTACGAATTATTTTCATAAATAAAATAGAACCCTATAATTAAATATAAATATGCGAATATTGAGATTGTTTACACAATACAAAATGAAAGAACCTGTAGATCACAAAGATAGAAAACAAGCACAAATAATGCATAAGCTCCTCCTTATTAGTATTAAATAGTCAAGGGTCTCCTTATAAAGGAGAAATATCCAAGAATGGAAAATATCTTAGTATGAGGAAAGTATCTAGAAAATATCTAGCTAATATCTAGCAAGGAAAAATATCAGGAGATATTTAACCTATCCAATAAATGGCATGCCTAAGTAGGCTTTAGTCAACATGGAGATATGAAAGCATTAAATATAAACACTGACACCCCCCCTTAAGCATAACTTAGGTGGGAATGGATAAAATGGGTCCTGACTACTAGCCTGGTGAGGTACCCATGTACAAAGTAATCTCTCATGAAATGGAGAAAAGTAGAAAACCCTGTTCAAAAAAACTACCCCCCAAAAAAGAGAAAGATGCATAAAAATTTTACACATGAAGAAGTACTACTTCTTTCACTAAGTACAATATATGATTTCCTCCATAAGAGAGAAAATAATAGAAGGTCTATGAGACCCCCCCATAATACATGTCCTGCTACATTAAAGTTGGATAGTTGACAGAGGACGCAGATGTAGATCCAAGAACGTGTCACAATGTTCCTTCCCTTGGGAAGAAATGAAACCAATTGAAGATGCAAGATATATTCCCATGTGAGAAGATATATGTATGATCTTGAATAGAGTTGATGCTCATCCAAGAATGATGATGATGGTGCCCATGATGTCTTCGAAGTGTGCTCATGTGTTCCGATGTTGATGTTGAAGGATGTCATAATCAAATCAGGTGCATGCCTAATAGATGAAGATGATGAGAATCCAGAACCAAGTGAAGACAAATGTAGAGCATGAATATCCAAAGAGACCAATGGTGATGCAACTTCATCGAAACTGTTATCAAATAGAAGACTGATGTCCTCAATGTGTGCTTCCATGTCAGCAATCTGAGACTCTATGAAAATACATGAAATGTTAGGTAGATATGCATCCCAATCAACAATGCTATGAAGACTAATATCTTGTTGCAAAGAAGTGCTGGAAGTTCTCAAAGAAATGACTCTGAAATCTGATGAAGCAACAAGAGGAGGTGGAATGAAGACTTCCACTATGTCAACATGACATTCTTCATGATGTGGAATATCATTTGTGATCATTGCAAGATCATGTGGGAATGGAGAAACATTTGAGTCTCCATACATCTCCCAAAGTTTGATCCATAAAGCATGTGGACCCACAATATCCATAATGACAATCAAAGTGTCATGTGGTATATGTAAGTTGATTAATCCAACAATATGATCATTTTTATTGACCCATTTATCTTTCTGAAATTGATTAGCAGGTTAAGGGATAAGTCCATACAAATGGGGCAGAAGATTGTGATACTTAAGATGTTTTAGGATTCCTTCACACCAAGACTTATAGTTTCCCTTGTTTAGCTTGATTACAGAAGAATGAGTTTTATATCCCATGATTAGAAATATGTCAACAACTCCTTATGATTATCTCTTTCCCCCGTTAATTTGTCATTTTATAGGAGTGTTTTGTAACTAAGCCCAAAAAATAACACAAATTGGCACTTTATAAGTTAGTGCATTTTACAATGAGAAGAACCAAGGGCTAAAAACTCCACATGACCCATTTTTCCAAATTCATTGCAAAAGATACTCTTCTTTTACAAATTTTTAACTATGGCAATCTAATTTCCCCTTTGTGTATCAGCAAATGTTTGATGGTTAATATTAACCATTAATAGTTTTGAAATTTTTGCAAGGGTAACAATAAATGTTAAAAGAAACATTTACTAAATAATATCAAACAAATGTTAAAGAAATTCGAAGTGGACTTGACTATGTCCAATGAGCAGACCAAGTGAAAACACCAAACCACGTGGGAGTTTGACCAAATCTGCGAAAGAAGTAAGTGAAGAAAATTGCCAAATTCTCACCTCACCTTTTCTCCACGCAACCCTTGAGTTGGTCAAAAGCTTTGAAATTGTAGGTCAAGGTCTTCAAATCATCCTTCTTTACCAAATCTGTGGCCTTCCCCAAACCGTCATGCCTTCAAACTCTCCAAGCCAGATTGATCATGTCTAGGTAAGAACTTGACTAGATCGATGGGCATGAGGGAGGCATGAAGATCTGATTATCTATCAAATTTCTTTGACTTTGTCAAGCTCCAACAACTACCAACAACAAAAAAGTCATTATCACGGGATGGTGGCACCCAAATAGAAATTTGATGACAGATTTGAGAGTCCAACTTGGCAATGATAAACCCCAATCAGAGGTCTCAAAAAATAAATCACAACCTCTAAAGACAGGTTGCCTCCTTCAAGACTGAGAATGCACCTGGGGTGATTCAGCCTCCAAATTCAAACGTAGCAGAGCAATGAGTAGAGGTGGTAGTTTGTGAAGGGTGTTTTTTCCTTTCCAAAGTTTGCAGCAAGAATAATTCGCCTCTCACCAATAGTGCCTTTGAAACACAGATTCAAGCCTTCTTTTCCATAGGTACAAGCTTCAAACAGAGATTGGAGCCTTCCTTGGTAAAAAACGTGGCTCTTTTGAACAAAATCACACCTCCTTGGTCAAAAAATGAGCCATCCTTTGGCTATGCAGATTTCACAAAGGATAAAATACTTTGAAATAGAGATATGCCTCCAAATTGCAAATAGGGGTCGGGTCAGTTCGATGGCTAAGCATATACTGGCAGCCAGTCCAAGCCTTGGATATGGCGCAATTTGCATAGATTAGGCATGGGTTTTCTCCATGCACATGCCTCTCTCATAGATCCCATGAGCAACTATGTCTCATCATGCCCTCTCTACACACAAAAAGTGGGTTGGTCAAAGCTAAGCCTCTCAATAGAATTCGGGCCTCTTATCTCACACAGAAGTAAAACATAGGCAGGTATGTGCAGGATCACAATGAGCTAAAAAGTGGCAATATGATGGGTATTTGTAGGGTATGTGGCTGATGACTTTTTTTTACTCAAAATTAATGAAATGAAAAGGGTTTTTAAAGGATATTCTCTTTCTACCAATATAAATTATGTTTTACTTTGAATTTAATAAATAATTATTATTCATTTTTTTTTAAATTACGACTAAAGTCCTGATTGATAGGTTGAATGAAAAACATCTATAGCTTTCAAACGGTATTACATTTTTTGAATCCAAAACAAGCATCACATTCTATGTTTTGTATACTATAGGATTAAAAAAAAAAAATTAATTTCATGAAGTTTTGACCAAGTTAAGGTGGTTAGCATCGAGTTTTTATATTTTTTAAAAGTTGTAATAAAAAATCATAATTATATTTACTTGGAAAAAAATTACAAAAAATATGCATCGCACAGGGACAGGTCCTCTACTTATATCTAAAATATTATAAAAAATATTATCATTTTATTGTGGTTAGGGTGGCCAGATGACACCTACTTCTTATTTTTCCTTGAAATTTAAGTACTACTACTGAAATTTCAAATTTTTACCAAATCAATTTTGTTTTAAAAATAAACCTAGTAGTTTAGAAACTACATTCATTTTTCTACAAATTCTATTCTTACATATTTTTGAAATAATATATATAACTTATTCAAATTTTTATGTCAAGTTGTCTGACTTTGATTTTTCTAAATTTTTTGCCACTTAAGGGCCTTTTTTTCCATGATGATTCTGCACATACCTAGGCTACATATTCAATCACAACCCTCTTTAATGAATGCTAGTGCCTCCACAAGATTCAACAAACATTGCCTTCTGATTCGTGTGCCACATAAGATTTGATGCTAACCACATCGCTTTGAAGGAAATAGCCAAAAACTCTAATGATCTACAACAAATTGTGCCTCTGTGAGCAAAGGTGTCACAAACTTTTTGAGCAAAGACACGTCATAGGGGGGATTCCTAGTTTTAAATGCATTCGCCTATGGCTTGAAAACTACTTTGGAAGACTCTGATACCATGAAAGAACCTGCAGATCATAAAGATAGAAAACAAGCACAGATAATGCATAAGCTCCTCCTCATTAGTATTAGATAGTCAAGGGTCTCTTTATAAAGGAGAAATATCCAAGAATGAAAAATATCTTAGTATGAGGAAAATATCTAGAAAATATCTAGCAAGGCAAAATATCAGGAGATATTTAACCTGTCCAGTAAATGGCATGTCTAAGTAGACTTAAATCAACATGAAGATATGAAACATTAAATATAAACACTGACACAAAATAAAACCAAAAAAATAAAATTTTCAATAATATACTAAAACTATAAAATCTTTATATGATTCTATAACATAAAATTGAATTATAAACAAATTCTATCAAAAAAAAATTCTGCTAATGCACATCAAACTAAATCCTTGTTTCTATTTTAACCTTACAATCTCATCTCTTATTTTTCATCTCTATTTTATTTATTGCATTTTTAATGCTGTTGAATCTTATTAAAGAATTCATTTACTACTTTACAAGATTATACACGTAAATATAGTAGTCGGAGAGCAAATATTAATTGTATTTTGACAGTGAAAAATTGAAGCTATATGGAGATTGTGAATATTATTATTAATTTATTCTTGTATTTCTTGTGATTTGTCGTCGTCTGTCTTTCAAAACTAATCACAATTTTCTTTTGCTTTCCAAAATTTATGTGGAGTAGATTTTCTGAATAAAAAGCACAGAATTCAAAGATACGTTTTGCCTACGAATAATAATTCATCCATGTGAACGAGGGGATCTGTTTTACACTTCAACTACATTGTCCGGAATGTCGGAGAAAGATTCCTGTTACTTTTAAGCACTCAATGTCCTAGTGACACGCTTCACTTTGTCTTTGTTCTTTGCAGCTGTCAAGCATTTATTTAGGCTTTCAATGATTACGCGGATTGTTGAGAATTTCTCTTTCCCAATCCAAAGAGATTTCTGTGAATGAAATCGGAGAAAGATTCCTGCTACTTTTAAGCATTCAATGTCCTAGTGACACGCTTCACTTTGTCTTTGTTCTTTGCAGCTGTCAAGCATTCATTTAGGCTTTCAATGATTATGCGGATTGTTGAGAATTTCTCTTTCCGAATCCAATGAGATTTCTGTGAATGAAAACTCCTGCCAATTTCATTGGACTCTCTGAATTCATCTATTGATTTCTCTCTCTCTCTCTACTTCACTGATATTAGCCTTTGCATTCGGCTTTCTAACAGATGACGGGATATTCCAATTGTTTCTGTCAATTCAGCGATTGGTCTTCTGCCTCCTTTCATTTATAATTCAAGTGCATGCGAAATTGTGTCAGTTCAGTGTTTGAGTTCTTTCATTCTTCTTTTCTTTCAATGGAAAGTTCTTCCACTTCCACACCTCCGCGGCATCAGGAGGAGCCAAAAAATGCATTTAATGGAATTGTAGCACAAGCATCTCCATCATCCTCAACATTAAGGAAGAAGTGGCCATACGATGTGTTTATTAATCATCGAGGTTGTGATGTTAAGCACAAATTTGCCAGCACAATCTACCACACCCTTGATCTGCTTGGGTTACATGCTTTTCTAGATGTTGAAGAGCTGGACTTGGGCGACTCTATACCACAAGAAATATATGAAGCAATGCGCACTGCTGTACTTCATATAGCTATTTTTTCAAAGAGGTATGCGGAATCTCCATGGTGTCTCGCCGAGCTATCATTTATGGTAAAATCTGGCACCACAATTCTTCCTGTGTTCTATCATGTTGACCCCACTGATCTCCGATGGGTGACAAACGGGAAAGGAGTCTATGCTCCTGCATTTTCCCAACACGAAAAGAAGCAAAGGTACTCCTCAAGCACGCTGAAGGAGTGGAAAAGCGCGCTGCAGAAAGTCTCATATCTCTCTGGTTACATGCTCAACAGCGATAATGAGTAAGTATTGCAATATCCCACTTTTCCCATTCATCAAATCATTTGCATGGTACACATATTCATCTACTATAAATGTCTGTTTCATCGTATTTAGTTTGGTTGTAAATGTATAGCGACGAAGGGAAGCTTCTTAAGAGCATAGTAAATTCTGTTTTGGGAAATATGAAAAAAGTGCCTTTAGAGGTAGCCAAACATCCAGTTGGAATGGATGAAATCGTACAAGACTTTGAAAGAAGTCGAGGAAAATCTATTCAGAGTGAGGGGCATGTACATATTGTGGGGATAGTAGGGTATGGCGGCTCTGGTAAAACTACACTCGCAACGGAGCTTTACAATAGGAAAAGCTCCTCCTTCAACAATCGCTCGAGTTTTCTGCATGACGTGCGAGATGCCGCATCCAAAAATGCTTTGCATTCCAAGCAGAAGAAACTCCTGGGGGACCTCCTTATAAAAAATGTTAATTCCTTTGACAATTTTAAAGAAGGCAAGGGAATTGTAGCAGGTCGGTTGAAAACTCTTCGCGTGTTCATAGTTCTTGATGATGTAGATCATGAGGACCAACTGGATGCTCTGTTGCCCCCAAAGGAGAGCCTCGGATCAGGTAGTCTGGTCATTGTTACAACTCGTGAAGGTAGAGTGCTTACAAAGTGCGGCAATACTTCCATTTATACAATGAAACCACTTAGGCATTTTCATGCCAAGCAACTGTTCTGCTGGCATGCATTCTTGCAGACTTCACCACAAGAAGGTTTTGATGAATTAGTTGAAATTTTCTTAGAAAAGTGTGCTGGGTTGCCTTTGTCTCTAAAGGTCATTGGAGGACAGCTTTATGGTAGAAAGTCCCTGGAATATTGGCATGCTGAGCTAGATAAGATCCGGAGAACGTTGCCTAAGGATATCAAGGCCATTTTAAAAGTAAGCTTTGATGCCCTCGAGGAAGATGAGCAAAATGTATTCTTGGATATTGCTTGTTTTTTCATCGGCGAAAAAAGAAGATTGGCCATTCCTGTGTGGGATGGATCGGGATGGAATGGTCTGTGTAGTTTGGAAACGCTTCTGAACAAGTGTCTTGCCGAAGTGGATGAGAAAGGGCTTATAAGGATGCACGATCACCTCAGGGATTTGGGAAGGGACATTGCAACTACAAGCTCGCCATCACGATTCTGGTTTGAGAGGCAGAGTATGCACATTCAGGTGAAATTAAATCTTACCTGTCATTGATCAAAACATGGAAAACCTTGTCTGTCTGTCAAGTCTTTCTTTTTGGTTTTCTTTCCCTAATTGGATTGAAGTTATTTTGCTGTTGCATTTTTCCACTTAGCGAGGAATGCCGATTCGGGGGATAATGGCCGTCACATTTGGTTTTCTAAACTGCAACCGTCGCGACAGTCCCCCTCCTTTCAAGGAGTACACGGAGATGATGAGAACCTCAAATCTTAGCGCTGGATTACAACTTCTTGTTGTTGGAGGAAATGATTTTAACGAAGAATGTGGGGAGTTATCGAGAGGCCTCTTATGGCTTCGATGGTTTGAGTTTGAGCACAGACATATTCCATCGTGGCTCTCGTTAGAGAACATTAGAGTTCTACAGCTTCTACGAGCTTGGCATTTGGAAACATTGTGGGATGACGCCAATGTAAGAAATTTGCTTTTGCGATTTTTCAATTAAATTGAATGCTCCCGTTCTGTTTAAATGTTTTTAAGTTTTAACTCCGTAGAAACGAAAATTGATTGTGCGCAGCCTCCTTTGCATCTGAGAGAGCTGGTAATTGAAAAGGCCTTCGCCTTCCAAAGTTTTCCCCGGTCAATAGGTCATCTCAAGCATTTGAAAAGATTATTCGTGGATAGTTTATGTTTTGGTTCGAAACTATTGAGTCTCCCAGAAGAGTTTTGTCGACTTCACTCGCTGGAGCATTTGGTCTTACGATGCTGCAACGAGCTATCAAGTCTACCCAGCCGTTTTGGGGATTTGGTAAACTTGCGGCATATAGATTTGAGCCACTGTCAGAGTTTAGAGGTGTTGCCTATGTCTTTTAGGCTCCTGATAAACCTCGAATATCTCAATTTATCTGGTTGTGACCAGCTCGCCTCAGAGTCAATTATTCTGGAAAACATAACAAACCTCAAGTTTTTTGATGTTTCATTCTGTCACAAGTTACAAGTATTGCCTCACAATGTCACAAATCAGGCTTCTCTGGGAGAGCTCTGTTTGATAAACACCAGCAGCTTAAGGGTATTACCAGCTAGCATTGGTCAATTAAGCAAATTGAAAAGGCTCATAATTGTTGGGTGTCAATTTTTGACAAAGTTGCCAATTTCTTTGGGAAACTTGTCCAGCTTGGTCACTCTTCGACTTGCAAGCTGTCCAGAGTTATACGAGATGCCGAGTTTGGCAGGATTAGTTTCCTTAAATTATCTTGAAGTCGAAGATTGCGATAAAATAAAGACAATAGAAGGTTTAGAACATTTGACGTCCCTGGTGAAGTTGCTTGTATGGACATGCTGGATGGTACCCGGTATACACGGTTTGAGCGGCACGGAGGGACGGTGGATGCTGGATCTGAAAGCAGAAAACATATCAGCTTTTGAAGCTTGCATTCAAAGCATACAGATCGGGGTAATAGAG
The DNA here is from genome assembly GCA_007258455.2 of Sequoia sempervirens. Taxonomy (NCBI): domain Eukaryota; kingdom Viridiplantae; phylum Streptophyta; class Pinopsida; order Cupressales; family Cupressaceae; genus Sequoia; species Sequoia sempervirens. Next base: position 106,539 of record VDFB02373114.1, on the reverse strand, counting down.
GTTGCTAAAAATATGAAATTTCTTATTCTTCAAAGTATATTGTTTTATTTAACTAAAAATGTTTTACAACTGATTTGCAGAACTGGCCATGGAGAATGACAATATGTGCAAGGATCTTTCCTCATGTTCTGTCAATCTTGGATTCCTTCTCTTTCCCTGGTCTTGCCGGGCATAAGTCATTGGAGATGTCTTACTATACCAATGTTAACCGGTACAGTTTAACATGCAGGGAGACAAATATGTCCGAGGCGGCTATTGTATGTTTTCTTGTCCGTTCCTTTCGAGGTGGGAGAGTAGATCTTAACGAAGGACAATATTCTCCCGCATATGTGCAGCTACATAAGTTCCCCCTATCATTGAGGAGGAAAGGCGCTTTCTTCAAGCATCAATAGATGTATCTCTTAACATAATGAACTATGATTTTTTTGAGGAAGAAGACCAAGTATATGGTGGAAGGTTAATAGTTGGAGAGAGAGGCAGCATTGCTCAAGGTTTTAAGCAACTCTTCCAAACTCTTTGTAAGGCGGCATCAATGAGTTGATATTATTGTTTTGTATTCCATCTATATTGTTTTTGTTGGTTGCATGTTAAAATATATGTAAATAGTATGACATAACCTTATATTTTGTGGGTGATTTTTGAATTTCATTTTAAAGTGTTATATTTGTATATTCAATGTATTCATAGTGAAAATGTAACATGACATCTATAAATTTAGGTGGAGAGTAAAATCCCTTCATAAATTTCCTTAAATAAGTAAAATGAATTATTCAAAATTTATCTTAGGTAATAAGATAAATAATATTTTTATTGGGAACTAATAAATGTTATTTTTAAAAATAATTAAACATTTAGTAAATAGATAGTAGTATGAAAGTATTTGGTTGGAAAACTATGAGAGATGTCAAATATTTATTTTTTGATAGTGAAAAAATATTGTGATGCTTAAATAAATGCCTTGAAATTATTGAAAAACATATTGAATGATCTAGGTCATTTCTAAGACTATAGATTTGATCACATATGTGCTAATCTAATATGTTCTTTGTAAATATTAAACAAGCAGAGAAATGGAACAAAACAGAAAAATAATGAACAAAACAAGAGACACGAATTTATAGTGGTTTGGTTCGGCTTTATTTGATGATGTAAAAATTCTTGACATAGTTAAATCTATAAATAGTGTAAGAAATACGATGGATTGTGAAAATATTAGATTGTTATTGTTCATAATTAGTTCTCTTAAATACTACTATTTGGTGTTTGTTGGTTTATTTTTGTAAGGATAATTATTCCCCTGTGTCAAATAATGTAAATATACCAAATCAAGGATTAAATAAAATATTGACAAAAAACACTTACAATCATGGATGATACCCTATATACTTTTTTAATGCAGTTATAATAGTTATAGAATGCTTCTAGGGATGATTTAGTACGATGTCAAAAAAATTCATTACCAATCATTTAAATACAATACCATGGTCACAAACAAAATGTTGTATCTTGAATTGGTACAGGAGAATAATATGAATAGTTCAAATTGGCCTTACATTAGATTTTGAGTTTTAAAAATAAAAATATTTTTATGATTGGGAAAGTGATATAAATGACTTCCAAATTGCAAATCTAATCTAAGCCTTCGAAATAGTTGAAATTAGGAATCATGAATAGTCCCTAGAAATAAACAAAAGAATGAATGGATAAGACTTGAGTTACATACCTACTCTTAACTAAAAATGCATCATTTGTATGATTCAAATTTGTTAATGTATAAATGCCATTCTAATTAATGCATAAGACTAAAACATAAAAAATAATGTTTAATATAATTTTTACCATTACATTTTTTCCACATTTTTATATACATATAAATATCATAAACATGCATGTCCAATATAAAACCACAACCTCATGAAATAAAAACACAATTATTTCATCCATAAGTATCTTTGCATATATTCTAAATTCAACTTCAGTCAGACTTAGTTGGGAAAATTATAACCTTCGATTCTTGATTCCATTTGATTTTGTCAGCATTTCTTGTCTTTTCTTGCCTTTGAGGCACAACCCTACATTATTTATGTTTGGGGCTCACAAAGGTATCCTAGGCTGCCTTTTCCACCTGAAAAACTTTTGAGGTCATGTCATGTTTTCTTTTCAACTTGGCCCATATTGAAGTTGATGGAAAAATTGCCTTCCATGATAATAAATTACAATGATAAAAGACCAGATGCCCCATCTTGTCTCTATAGGAAGAGGAGGAAACTTTTTAATTTTCTTTCTCCTCTATATTATTTCCTCACTGTTAGTAATGGCCAAGTTTCTTTTCCTTCATGGTATTGCTCCTGCAATTTCTTCTCATCGTCTACCCTATGCCATCTTCTCAACCTTCTAAAAACAGCCAATGTTGGGCCTTCCACTACCATTACTATTGATTTGAATTTTCTACATAAATTGAATGATATAAGCTAGCTTAAAAAGCTGATTCAGTTTATTGAAGAGCTATTGAAGAAAGTTATCTACACATATGTTTTCTAAAATAGGAATTTCTACAATCCTACATTTAGAATATCTTTTGATTCCCAACAATTTTAGTTATCTACACTTTGCTTGTTAATATATTGTTGTTACACTATATTTAGTGTAAATGTACTGTTATCCATGTGGTCGGAGAGAAGAATGGATGATCTAGTTCAAAGTAAATTCTTATAGGCAGGATGGCCAAAAAACTACACATTGGGAAACTTCCCAAAAATTTTAATATTTTTAAAGTTATCAAGTGATAGACAAAGGTATCCTATAAAATCACAAAAATGTGAGATATCATCATAGAAAATATTAAGAATTATAGTTTGTGCAATAAATAAGGATCATAATAATTATATGAACAATGTGGATAGTATAAACTTCTATGGTGATAAGAATCATCCAAATAATCTTGTAATCATAAAAAAATGTTAGCAATAACTATGGCCAAATTATTAAATATTATCATATGAGGCATATGAACTATATTGAATATGTATCATAAAAAGGAATATAATGTGGTCAATGATATAAATATGTTTATTGTACAAGAGAATACACACAAATATACAAACACTTGTTGGATAGTTTAAATTTGTAAGAAGTTAGAAATTAGCCATAATTTATCATAGATGATCTTGTAATCATAAAAAAAAAGGTTTTAACAATAAATATGTTCAAATTATAAATATTACCATGAGGCATATGAAAGATATTGTGAATGTATCATAATGGAGTATAATATGACCAATGGAATAAATATATTTAATAAATGAGAGAGATATTATTAAAGAGTATATATCATATAAAAGATAGAGTGTGAAGCTCAACTAACAATATTCAATGGGTAGTACAAGACACAAGACCTTTTGGAAGTGAAAGATAAAAAATATTTTTTTTTTTAGCAAAAAAGGCATAGCGCCTATATATATTTATATTGATAGCAATAAGATATTTACAATAGAAGATATATATCCTTCCCATAGACATATTGTTTTTGAATTGACTATTTCAGCCATAGAGCATCCCTTGTTACCATCCCCATTACAAAACCAACCCCTTACAAAAGAATCCCATTACAAAACATAGGCCTAAATATCCCACTTGAGACCTTTAAAACAAAGTTTTGCTACATATTACATTTAGTCGATGTATTGAACCTTCTATCATCCTTCAAACTTTGATCTTATTCTTCCTCCATCTGCACTGGTTGATCATTTTCACCCTATTCTTCCACTAAATTTCCTTCAATTGGATGAGTTGAAGGAAAAGCATTGACATTAATCCCTCTATCATTTCAAGCACCCACTAGATGACCATTTTCATCTGCAACTTCATGGAAATTTTGAGCCCCAAGTGGTTTATGAAGACTATTCTCATCTTCTAACTCATGTGGCCATAATGGTGGCATTGGTGGGTCATTAACATGCATGAGTAGTACCAAGATGGCTTGTGTTTTCTCTCTTACTTTTTCAACTAATTCAGTATCAATCTCCCCTACATACCTTCTAAGAGCATTTAACATAAAACTAGAATTTTGTTGAGATAGAGACTTATTAATTGCAACAAACAATTTAGGAAATGTTGTTCAATGAAGCATGAAGTGTCTAGGGAATAAGCTACTTACATAGCCATGACCCTTCCATAGATCATATTGTTGACAAGCTTTGTATAGGACACCATTTTTCAAATACTCTTCATTTAGAACTTTGTAAAAATTTCCACTGACTTGACACATTGTAGCAAATCCATTAGATTAGAAATGAAAATTGAAAGCATTTGAGGATGGCTATATCAATTTCTTTGCCTCTAGCTCCAATATTTCAATTTTGATAACCCTTTTGGTATAATTTTTAAAAGTTGTATAATGATCTTTGAACATTGGTTGTAGCTCGACATCACCAATTTCTTCTAAAATGGGCAGTTCCCATTCATTGATAGGGATGAAGACTCTTTAATTTGGTAGATAAAACTCCATATGCTTCCACTTACACACTGCACAAAGATGCATTGGAACTCTGAGCTCACCACTACTAGAATTCTCCTGTTGAAACATGCACTCTGCTAGCCAATACTTTCATGCAAACAACAATTGTGATTGTGCAATTTAAGGTGATAAGCTAGCATATTTATTACCCTTGAAGAGTAGAATATGCCATTTGAGAAATGAATTTTCATGATCTCTACAAACTATGTGCACATACCAAAAAATGATTGGGTATGTACAGGATCATGATTGGCCAAAAAGTGGCAATATGATGGGTATGTGTAGTGTATATGGCTAATGACTTTTTTTACCCAAAATTGATAAAACGAAAAGAGTTTTTAAAGGAGATTCTCAAATTTCCACCAATATAAATTATACTTTACTTTGAATTTAATAAATAATTAGTATTCATTTTGTATTTGAATTATGACTAAATTCTTGATTGATAGGCTAATTGAAAAACATCTATAGCTTTCAAATGGTATCACATTTTTTGAATATGAAACATGCATCACATTTCATGCTTCACATACTATAGGATTAAAAAAAAGAAATGAATTTCATGAAGTTTTGACAAAGTTAAGGTGGTTAGACATATGAGATTTTATATTTTTTAAAAGTTGTAATAAAAAATTCATAATTAATTATTTACTTGGAAAATAATTACAAAAAAATACGCATCACATCGAGACATGAGTCCTCTACTTATACCTAAAAATTATAAAAAATATTATCATTTTATTGTGGTTAGGGTGGTCAGATAGACACCTACTTCTTATTTTTTCCCAAAAATTTAAGTACTACTACATTGAAATTTCAAATTTTCACCAAATAGATTTAAAAAATAAAATAAACATAATAGTTTAGAAACTACATTCAATTTTCTATAGATTATATTCATACATATTTTTGAAATAATATATATAACTTATTCAAATTTTTACGTCAAGTTGTCTAACTCTGATTTTTCTAATTTTTTTGCCACTTAAGGGCCTATTTTTTCCATGATGATCCTGCACATACCCAATTACATAGTACACCTTGATGGTTAGATATCAAATTCTTGATAAATTTCACACCATTAATCAAATTTAGCTATACGAAGAGGCATAATAGAAATGCTTCTAAATTTAGGCATACCGCCCCTCAATTTTGTGCATTCAACTCTAGCTAAAGGTATCACAACGTGTGTAATAAATAAAGATCATAATAATTATATGAACAATGTGGATAGTATAAACTTGTATGGTGATAAGCATCATCCATACTTTGAATGTAGATAATCTTGTAATCATAAAAAAATGTCGTCAATAATTGTGGTCAAATTATTAAATATTATCATATGAGGCATATGAAGTATAGTGCTAATGTATTATAAAAAGGAGTATAATGTGGTCAATGGCATAAATATGTTTATTGTACAAGAGAATACACACAAATATACAAACACTTGTTGGATAGTTTAAATTTTGAAGGAGTTAGAAATTAACTGTAATTTTTCATAGATGATCTTGTAATCATAAAAAAATATAGGTTTTAACAATAAATATGAGCAAATTACTAAATATTATCATGAGGCATATGAAAGATATTGTAAATGTATCATAATAGAGTATAATATGAGCAATGGAATAAATATATTTAATATATTAGGGAGATATTATTAAAGAGTATATATCAAATAAAAGGTAGAGTGTGAAGCTCAACTAACAATATTCAATGGGTAGTAAAAGACACAAGACCTTTCAAAAGTGAAAGATAAAATATATTATTATTTAACTAAACAAGAAGATTTTTTTTTTCAAAGTATTTATAGTTCAAGAATGCACTACACTAGATAATAATAAACATGTAAGACACATAAAAAAGTGAAAGATAAATTTTTTTTATTTAAAAGTAATAATTTAGAAGTAGTACCTTTTCGAAGTGAAAGATAAAAAAATTATTATTATTTAAATAAACAAGAAGAAATAAAATTAATCTTTAAAACTATTTATAGTTCAAGAATACACTACATTAGATAATAATAAACATGTAAAGCCTAATTGTCCTCAAACTTTGAGACTACAAGAGCTAGGAATGATAATTTTGAAACTAGGAAACATAAAAAATAATGTTTAAAATAGAAATCATACAACTAGATAGTGACTAAAATGACATTAGACAAAAGAAATTCTAGCCTATAAATGATTAGAGACAAATAATGAAATTTGTTCTATATGTCTTTAGGAGTAAGAAACTCTTACAATCCAAGTAACACATGGATAGACCTTTTAAGGGAATTAGTGATCTTCACTCTATAAAAGTCTAAATTCTTTACAATTTTGTACTAGTGATCAGTCCTCTTTGCTAAGTCCTTTATTTCTTGTAAAATAGTATGGAAATAATGAATACTAAGGTAAATTTTAGGTACAAGGGAAAATGGTGTGCTATAATTGGGAATAACTTGATTAATACCTTATGTGGTATGTTTCAAATTTCCCTATAACACTATTTAGGTAGGGGTGAAAATCCTTGTGGATACAAAAATATAATATTTATCAAGTGATGAATAGCTAGAAAATGCAAGGTCATGCAATTCCTACGCATCTCTTACCCTAGAGGCCAAACCCTTACCCAAATTTATCTATAATTCCTCACTTTGATAGTGTGTTGCAACTTCTTATGCCTAACTGATATCTGATAGACCATTAGGACAACCAAAGGTCTAAAACTAGGCTATATAGGCTTCTAAGGGTATCCTATATATTTGAAGGGTACATGAGGCCTAATCTACAAAGATAAAAGTAAAAATATCAAAAAATAGGAGAAGAGGGTAACCTAACCTTCACATCCACTTCTCTAAGGTATACAGTTCTTGGGAGCTTAGCCAAAAGGATAAGATTGAAAATTTTGAGGGGCTTGGATTTTAATTCATCTCCTACTCTTTATGCTTTTTCAAAATATTGAAGTTGAGGTCATCCCCTTGGTGATGAAATCAAAGGAATGCCTTCTAAAATTGTAACGAGGAAATTGATACTTATTTTTTATCCTCAAAATCACACAAAATACAAGATGCGAGCATATGCAAGATATCATTTTAATAAAAAAAGGATAATGGTGAATTAATGAACCAAATCTAATTGTGAAAGTTAATTTGAATCTGACAAATAATTATTATAGGAAAAGAAAAAGAGGACAAGGAAAACATAAATAAATAAGGTCTATAAATAAGTCTTCTTCTAATCATCTTGCAAAACCACAAAATTAGGAGTTCAAATTATTTTTTTCGGCTTGTAATAGATATTGTTTGCAAAGTCTAATTCTTTGACCAATGAATAATATTGCATTCAAAGGGTTAATGAAAAGAAAATCAATAAAGGGCCACTAAAATGAGGAAAATTTAGAAACAATTGTGTGATATGTGTCTATCCTACATAATTGAGATATTTAATTTTACTACTTTTGTTATAGGATAAGGCACAATCCGTCAAACTATAAGTGTGTTGGACACAATGTGAAGAAATTTTAAATACTTGGGAGCTAAAATTGTAACGAATAGACAAATGGTGTTTTATAACCACTAAAAAACCCATGTTTCTTGGTGTATCATTGAATGTTTTATCAAACCTAAATTACTCATCATCACTAGCACTAGAAGAAACATGATTATTTATTTTCATTAGAATATATTCATCATGTGGAAGTTCTTAAGAGATATCTCAAGGTGTTTATTTATCACTCTATTTTTATCTAGGAAATATGCTAAAAATAGTTAGGAAGACCAAAAACAAGGAGGGGCATTGAAATTTGAACTTGTGCATCTAGGTTTCATACCTTTCATGGGTTTGGAAATGGTTTTCCCAAATCATTTAGGGTTTCTATTTTGTACTTCATTTATATATTGGTGCTTGAAGTTGTACTTTGTATATGCTAAAGAAGAGATGATAACATAATAAGGGACATAGCTAGGAGTTAAGTGCTTTCATGTAGAGGGAAAAGGAAAACGGTGCATAAGAAATAAATTAAAATATTTCATCATCTCAGACAAGGCTACTCAAAACAAATAAATGGCCATTTCATGGTGAAGGGGATTTCTCTAAGAGAAAAAATGTGAGATTTGGAAAAGGAGAGTTTTGATGGCTCTTTGAGAGATTCATGGCACATATAGGTCCCTGGAACTAGGTATGGACACCCATCAAACCTCAAGATATTCATACAATGCAAGAAATTAGGGAGATAACACAAAATGGCAAACAAAATTCCTAAAAGAACTATGGTTTCATGGACTACAATGCTAGTAGGATATTCAAAAATGGATTTATTTGAAAGCATTTAAATTTTTTTGAGAAAATGAAATTGGTAGATTTAAATCCAAATTCAACAATTGTAGCATGAATTATTCCTACTTATCCTAAAACGAGAGCTTTGAAATAGGGAATATGTAACAACTGTGCCTCGATTACTATAATTTTTGCTTTTTTTGTCACATGAAATTGCACCCTACTGAGCATAGAACTCAACATTCCAATGACACAATGGAAATAACCTCAAGGTGTGAGACCTTACATGAAGGAGTTTGAATCTCTGGAGAAGGTTGACTTCCTTTTTCAATCCAAGTGTAATGTGTTGGTCCAACCCAACACATGAAATTCTACCACTAACAACTCACAAGGAAAAGGGGAGAAGGAGAACATGAAAATGAAAGATGGAGGTGATACACCAAGATTGAAAGGTAACTTCTTCCTGAGCAAGATTGCATAATACACCGTTGAAGAGGAGTAAGGGGGTTTTCACAACTCTATGTTTGGTCAATTTTAGAGGCATACATGAAGGCTAGGGTTTGAAAAGGCATTGGAAGGAAATATGGTTTCTCAATAAAATAGTTGTAAATAATTTAACACATCACACATGCATTAAAATACAATAAACACTTAGATATGCAAGGTAATAAACTTAAACAAAAAAGATTTGGGAAGAGGAAACTTGATCAATTTCAATAACATAGAGGAAAAAATCTAATCTTTATAATGGAAAAGATGCACAAATGTAGGTCTGCAAAAGAAAAACCCTAGAGAAGCCAGAGGAAGAATCCTAAAATTGAATACATTTTTTTCCTTTATAGATCAGGCATAACCAAGAAACACAAAACCCAACCCTAATCTTAACTAGAGTTAGTAATCAAGCCCGTGGCATGCAAACTTGAGCCATCCTTGAAAATCATGACCTAGGGCATGTATTTGAAATAAATTCAACAAATTGCAATCAATAGGCATGAGAACCCATTAAATCCACTTGAGGAAGTCATAAAATGCATTTAATATTGTCCTAGAAGCCTAGGAAATCAAATCTAGTCATTGTTCTAGAAGAAGGAACATGTGAGGGCATCAAAGAAGAGCTCCTAGAAACTAGAAGCACATGGGGAGCCCACATGGAAGGTGGAACCCACCTTGACTTCAGTTAACTATTTGGAGGAAAGATAAAACTTTAGTAATGCATGCAAAGATCCTAGAAGTTAGGAATTGATATTTACATGAGTGGAGTTCAATTCAATTCAATTAGGGTTCAATTATCTTCAGTTACATGTAGCTAGTTTGAGTTGAATGCTAGTTGACTTCAATTCACTTGAGTTGCATGACTAATGACTACAGTTGCATGATAGATAATAGGTGGATACATTCAGTTAGGTGGGGATGATCAATCATGCATAATGTTTGCATGAATTGGTGGAGAGATATGTTTTAGTTAACTAAGATTGACTTGGGACCACCTTGGGTGCCAATTTTGGCATCTTTGAGTTAACATCTTTTGCATGAGAAGATATTTACAAGGCTAAGTTAAGTGGGCCCATTCTTGGGCACCAACTTTGATGAGAAACTTACAAGATGTCTTTGAACCAACAACGAGTTAATACTTCAGTTTGGGATGCCCAAATTGATGAAGTACTTGGTTTGACATTGTTTTTCACGAAAGAAATCTACTTGCACAAGAATGGCATAGATATTTGTGAGGGGCTCTATCCTCTTGTAATTGTCAACTATTTGGAGTTTATAATGTTCACAATTTTCTATTTATTGCAGCAAGTTGAAGAGAGTTCTAAGAGAGTACTTTTGTGAAGCATGGAATAGGATGTATGGATTCATGCTTGGACACATGAGAGTTTATTACAAGTTGTGAAGAAGAATTTTTGAAGGAAAAAGAAGCATCTCAAGAAAGGATTGATAAAGAATTATTGTAATCTTGTTCCAAGGTTAAATAATACAAGCACTATTGATTTTGGTGGTGGAGTTTTTTCTCAAAAGGGTTTCTCCATGGTATATGTTGTGTCACTTCTATCTTCTGGTCTTATTCTTCTACAATCTTCTGTTTATTTCTACAAATGGTAAAACGAATCTAAGTAGATAATCATCCAAAAATAATTTGTAACAAAGAACACTTATTTAGATCTACAATCTCATAGGTTTACAAAGTATTAGGCTACATTATCACCTTCATTTTCAACATTTGCTATCAGAGCTAACAGTTAGGTAGAGTTTGGGGCACCTTTCTCTTAAAATTTGAAGGTTTTTTGGCTATAGTGGGAGATTTTACTATTATATTATTGCAGATTTGTAAAAGAAGTATGTTACAATGTATTTGGGCTAATGGTTGTAAGACTTGGTATGGCTTGCTCAATCCCTGAAAGGAAAGGCCTAGTAAGAGAGGAGTTCTCCTAGGTGGTAAGGGGAGGGCAGTTGGGTTAAACTAGTTCTTGGGTTAGAGTTATTGGATTAACCTTTAGTGGTCTTTAACACATGGTTTTGTGCTAGTTGGATTGGTCCATGGTTTTGGAGCTCATGGTTTTGAGCCCATGTTTTTGCATGTATGGATGATCTTCATTTAGGAGATGGCTATCACGATGTCATGGATAGCTTGGTTACATGTTGCAGTGGGAGTTTTTTGATAGTGATGGTTTTATCTTAATCTTGTTGCTATGTATAGCTCGGTATCATAGTTCATTGGGAGCTTTTGTAGGAAACAATTATCTTCATGTGATTTGAAGAGTTTTTAACATCTTGTTTCATGGAGGACCCTTAGAGTCTTTGGTAAATGTGTTATTGTTTTTCCTTTGGAGAGGATGTATTTCTTTTTAGTATAGAGTATTAATCATTTTCTTGGAGCTTCATGATTATGCAGGTTGCATTTGAAGTTGGTATGGATTGATTAGTGGGTGCTCATGGATACTAGAGAGACTTGGGTTAGGTCGGATATTTCTTATGTTAAGAGATATATGTTGGAATGGTTACTTGTAAGAAAATATTTTTCAATAGTAAAGACCAAGAAGCCTACAATTGAAAATGGATGTGAGTCCATCATAGACCTAATGAGAAGATTGTCTTTATTGAAATCCTATATTGCTTGGTGTTGTATGCATAGGAAAATCTTGCATCCAACTCTGGGTCTACTCGGCAGGTAAAATAATTTAAGAGGTATTGCCCACTTGATTATTATATGCATTATTAATATGTATCTTGTCTTCTCTTATGCATTAGTATTGAAAATTGAGTTTTGAGGGATTATTGATAAGTAGATGCATGATTTTATGTATTTCCATTGTTCTCCTTGCAATCTTGAACTTGAGTTAGTTCTGAGGATTTGGGTAGGAGAGGTACATGAGATAGTGGCTTTGGGAATATTCCCTTTTGTTGTGGGAATGTTTGGCTAGGTTTGATGTACTTTCTATGAGAGGTTTTAGATCCAAGTTTTGCCGTGTTTTATTATAACTTGAATGGTTAGATGTTGATATTATTTCAGTTTGGGAGTGTTGGAGGAGATATTACTTTACACAGTTTGACACTATGATAGAGGAGTTAGCCACATCTTCTATGTGAAGTTCTATCTAGTAGGACTTGTTAGTGTTGTGATCTTGTTTTCAGATTTGACATTACTTATGCAGTGGGAGTTCTAGAAGGTATATGTGTTATGTATGAGAGGTGAACCTCTCTTGGATTGGTTACACTTTACTACAGTGACTTACTTTAGAGGTTGTTTATCACATGTCTATGTGTGTTGTTACCTTCAAGTCTTATTTTGTAGGATGGCGGATATACATGGACTTATTTGTAGATTGGTATCATGATGTCATGGACAGCTTGAATACACAGGTTTGGTGTAAGCTTATAACATTGATTTTGTTTTGGTTGTGTACATCATGATGCCATGGGTTGCTTAGTATAATGGTTTAGTGGGAGCATTTGGAAATGATGTTGATCCATTGTTTATTTTGGATGGTTATCTTACATATAAGCTCTCTTGGTTTTGAGTATTAATCATTTGATTGGAGCTTCATGATTATGTAGGTTGCATTTGAAGTTGGCATGGATTGATTATTTGGTGCAGGGAGCCCATTAGTCTTGAGTCTTGTACTTGATTTATAATAATAATTCCTTGTTTAGAATAATTGCAATGTATAATGTCAAGTGGGAGAATGTTGGGAATAGGATGCCATTTAATTGCAATCCTAAACATATTTAATGTATCTCCTAGGTCCTTGGAAAGTGTTCCCCAACACTAGGATTAGAAAGAGATTAAATTCGAATAAAATGAACATGTAAATTGACATTTGTAATTATTCCTAAATGATAGGAACATGTGAGGGCATCCAAGAAGAGCTCCTACAAAGTAGGAGCACATGGGGCACTCACATGGAAGGTGGAACCCACCTTGAGTTCAGTTAACTATTTGGAGGAAGGATAACACTTCAGTAATGCATGTAAAGATCCTAGAAGTTGGGAATTGATATTTACAAGAGTTTAGTTTAGTTTAGTTTAGTTTAGTATCAGTTCAATTTAGTTCAGTTTAGTTCAGTTTAGTTATGGTTCAGTTATTTTCAGTTGCATGTAGTTAGTTTAAGTTGAATGCTAGTTGACTTAAGTTGACTCGAGTTGCATGAATAATGAATACAGGTGGATACATTCAGTTAAGTGGGGATGATCAAGCATGCATAATTTTTGCATGAATTGGTGGAAAGATATGTTTCAGTTAACTAAGATTGACTTGGGACCACCTATGGCACCCAAGTTGGCATCTTTGAGTTAACAACTTTTACATGATAAGATATTTACAAGGCTGAGTTAAGTGGGCCCATTCTTGGGTGCCAACTTTGAGGAGAAGCTTACAAGATATCTTCAAAACCAACAATCAATTGAGACTTCAGTTTGGGATGCCCAAATTGATGAGGGACTTGGTTTGACATTTTTTTTCATAGAAGAACTCTACTTGCATAAGAATGGCATAGATATTTGTGAGGAGCTTTATCCTCTTGCAATTTTCAACTCTATGGAGTTTACAATGTTCACAATTGTCTATTTATTGTAGCAAGTTGAAGAGAGTTCTAAGAGAGTATTTTTGTGAAGCATGGCATAGGATGTATGGATTCATGCTTGGACACATGAGGGTTTGTTGTAGGTTGTGAAGAAGAATTGTTGACTAGGAAAAAGAAGCATCTCAATCAAGGATTGATAAAGAATTATTGTAATCTTGTTCTAAGGTTAAATAATACAAGCACTATTGATTCTAGTGGAGGATTTTTTTCCTGAAAGGGTTTCTCCGCAGTATGTTGTGTCACTTCTAACTTCTGGTTTTATTCTTCTACAATCTTCTATCTACTTCTACAAATGGTAAAATATATCTAAAAATATAATCATCCACAAAGAATTTTTAACAAAGAACACTTATTTAGATCTCCAATCTCATAGGTTTACAAAGTATTAGGCTACATAATCACCTTCGTTTTCAACAACTGTAAGGGTTTCTGAAACTGAGAACAGGGTCATGTTCCCTAATGTCTATGCTCTCAAAATCTTGGTTATTAGATTTTGGAAGTCTGTAGATAATTCTATAGCTTCAAATCTTTGATTCTGCACTTTAGATGACAACTTTTGCAACTTTGACAACTTTGACAAATTTTCTCCAAACTTGCTCCACTTGATCTTCAACCTATAAATCTACAATTACACATTCAAGGAAAGAAAAATTGTTGTTTGTTAGTGAATGGGGTTTTCCCTCAGTCAAACCCCTTGTAGGTGATTAAACCAAATGATGAAATAAAGGAATTGGAGCATGAAAAACTGAAATAATGCAATTGATATCACCTTGTATGACACAAATATGCAATCTAACATATAGTGGCCATGAAGAATGTAGATCTTGGATCCTTGAATATGATGTGAACAATACTTGAAAGTAGATCTTCAATGCTACATCCACTTCTTTAGCTCAACAACATGCATGAATGCATCAAACCCTTGTCATGTTGAAATGATCTTGAATTGCTACAATAGACTCTTGAAATCTACTATGAAATTCCTTGAAAATGCTCTATAATGCTTTGTTGAAGTTGCTAGGATGTCTCATAAAAGTGCTAGGATGCTTCATCAACTTGCTAGGTGAAACTATGTGAGTGAACCCCTTATTTATACTAAATTAGGATATTAACCCCAAAATTCAAACAATTAAGGCTGACAACAGATCCAGAAGTAAACTTTATTAATTTCCTGCTAGAATTAAATTTGAAAAGGGGGTCCTCATTAAGGGAGGACCCATTTTCCACGTAGGGTGAATGGGTCCTAGATCACTTTTCCAAGACCTAACCCTAGGGGATGGAAAGAATATTAAAAAAAAAATTCTAGAATCAACTGATAAAGGGGGGTTCCTATCAACGGAGGGCCCATTTGCCACCCAAGGTGAATGTGTCCTAGCACCACTTTCCAAGACCTATTTTTTTCCCAATTAAATGTTTTATTATTTAAATAATGGGTGTTAGGATAGATCTTTAGGAGGTGTCATAAATAAGGTTTAAATTTGAATTAAAGGGGGTTAATTAACTCCAATTACCTACAATTAATTAAGACCACCCTAGATAAATGTGAAATTGTTTTACAACAGTTTACAACACCTAAATAAGGTACACATTTAATTATATTTTATTAAGAAGGGGCCCATTAAGCTTAATTAAGTAAATAAACCCTAGAAAAGTGTGAAAGTGTGCTACAACACTAAACAAAACCTTTGCAAAGGACTAATTAAGGTATATTTTAGTCAAATAAAGATCCTAGAATGATGTGAATGTGTACAACACATTACAACACTAATCCAAGACACCAATAATTCAGTTTTAATAACAATTATCAAACCAAGTAAGGGAAAAAGGATACTTTTTCCATTACTATAGGTTCATGCTATTTGTTTAATCTGAATGCACCCCTTTTAATTTCATGAATAATTGCTAATTGGTTTTATCAACACCTCATTATTGTTTCACTTAAGAATAAGGCCATTTTGAAATGATGAGTCTAGCAAGAAACATGTCCACATGTTTTGAAGGTTACCAAGGGTAGATATATATGTGTTTATTAAAAGCTTTTGGAGAGGTCAATGAGACCTTGGAGATTTCAAGAGAGTAAATTCATGGGTAGGAGTCAATGGGCATGCCATTGCTATTTGACTCCTAAATAGCAGAATAGAGTTTTTGCAAAAAAATGTATTAAGTGAAGGCACCCAACTAAATGTGGGGAGATGATATCCTCCATTTCTCTATAGCATTCTCCCCCTCTTACAAATTCACAAGAGGGCTACAAGATTGTTGTAATTGATTAGGTGATAGGGGAGAGTGAAGGAGAATTTCTGATTGAGAAGATAAAACCAACTCTAACTATAGTGTTTGAGAGAATCTTAGCCTAGAAGAGGGCTCACCCATGGGTGACACAATTTCTTTTCCCTTCTTTGAAGGGTGTGAAATAATTGTAGGTTGCACTTTGATAATTGAATGATATAGAGTGGAATGTGGTTTAGCTTGAGAATAGCTAGGATAAGAACTCAAATTTCAAAAGGTGCATATACACAAAATTAACAAGAAATTTAAGCCTCTCCAAATAATTTTGTTATTTTTAAAAAAAGTTAGTATTTTTTTCAAATAATAAAAAAATCTATTTCAATAATAATTCATTAAAATAAAAAAATTTAAATTTTATCTTTATCTTAACATGATTCATTTCTACTTAGAATTATTCTTGAAACACATCACCATATTAACAAATCAACCAAGCAGAATAATCACATAACATTGTATCCAATATCGAATGCACATTGTATTTATTACTTGAAATTCCATAAATAACATAATTGTATCATAAGGGATAAGATTTTTGAATCATATCTTGAACAAATTTGATGCACTAAATAACCTCCACTTATTGATTCTCAACTAAAAATGTTTCAACCCAAAACTTACACTCCCCTATTGAGAAGCATAATTTTAAAATTCAATTAACTAGCAATTGCAACTTGTGCGTGCAATGGGTACGCTGAAGAGTTGTGGAAGGTCAATTACGAAAAAAAATTTGGTCTATTTTTTGCATACATTTGTGTAATGGGTGTGTGCAAGAAGTTGAGTCCACTTTTTGGCCAAAAAGTGGAAGTGTTTTCCCCGATTTTCAGTATTTGACACATTTGACCTTAAAATTTGAAGCACTTAGAGATGAAATCTTTAAAAAAGTCACTCATCATAAAATGTAGTGCTCGGAGTCTAGTTTCCAAATATGTAATTTATTTCAATACTCAGATTGTACAAATTGAGTTTTAATAGGCATTTCTAAAAACCACTGTTTAAAAGTCTATTTTTTTTACCATACCATGCACGTGTACGACATCCATATTTTGACTTAAATTATCGTATTTTTCTAAATCCTTTTAGAAAAAGTTTTATGACTCACTGAAGCTTGCTCTTGATATTTTTTTGTAATTTTTTATTGAGTATTTTTTTTTTTGTTAATTTTTTATTAGGCAGATTTGTCGTTTTGAAAAATCGTCATGTACGACATGCATAAGATGACCTAAACTTATCATTTTCTGATTTTTTTTTTCAAATTGAAAAGAATTGTCTGAAGTTTGCTCTCATGCAATCCATTTGTCAAAATGTTATGTTGATCAAAAGTTATTAAAATAGTAAAAAACTTTGATATTTAAAGTTTATGGACCAATTTTATTAGAAATTAATTGAAAAATAGAAAAAATAATTCAATTGCAAAACAAATTACATATATAGAATCTGCATTGTTTGATCTAAAATGGGTTTTAATTTCGTCAGAAAATTTTGAAAAAAGGTCATGTCATATGTCCAAAGTTGGTATTTTTCTTTGACATTGTTAGGGCCTTCAACTTGCAGGTCAAACCAGGTTGAAGGCTTAGGTTCAGACTTCCAATGCTTTTCCTGAACCAAAAACCTTGGAAAAAACCCACCCACGATGCAAAACAAAATTCAAATTTAAAAAAAGGGATCCCGATTATAAAACGAGATCCCATTTATTAATAAACGGGATCCCATGCTATAATCGGGATCCCGTTCCCATTCCGATCGTTGTAAAGGTAATAAGATCCCATTAAAACGGGATCATGTTGCCTTTGCAACGGCTCCCACACTCAATTTTAGTGAACAAGATCCCGATTATAGAGTGGGATCCCGCTTATTAATAAACGGGATCCCGTTTTGTAATCGGGATCCCGTTTAATAATAAGCAGGATCCCGTTTTATAGATGGGATCCCGTTTATTTTATTTAAAAACAATGTGCACAATTACTGTCAAGTCTGCAACTTTGCAACTTCACATGTACGGCTGAGAGTACTAAAAATCAATTATTTTTCATAAGTTATTGTATTTACAGGTGGTCAATTTGATTTTGGTTGATTTTATCAAGGGGCATCATCTACACCATTTTTTGAAATTGAAATTTGCAATATGGTTGAATTTTTTCAAAGGAAGCATGGAAAGAAAATAATTTTTAAGTGGAATTGTGGTAGTTTTCTATTTGTTTTGAGGAACACAAGAGGAAGAATTTTTGCGTAATAGGTATTCAACTTCCATTTTGGATTGAATATTTTGAAGTATTTCACTATTAACATTCATTTGTGCTTGAGAATTTTATAATTATGGGAGATAAATTTCGTAATAAGAGAAGAAAGACATTGACTCCTCAAGAAGTTGAAGCAAATAAAGAAAAAGAGAGACAAAGAGAAAGAGAAATAAGAATGAGAATAAAATCAATGAGCGATGGTGGAACAATAATTCAACAACTATTGAAGATGAAAACATTGAAGATACCATAGTTGTAGATGAAGCTAATTGCAAAGGGAGTCAATTTGGAGAAGAATATGATTATACAGTAGAGTCCTACTATGTCTTCCAAATCCCTCTTTGGATGCTATATGGAGAATGTTTCAATATGCACAAATCCAGATGCGTCTTCAAATCCACATGTTGGTGACATGGTAATTTGTTTGTAGAGATTTACAAGATCTTGGATAATGATGTTGACATTGATATATTCAAAGAGATGAAACACCCCATAAATTTGTTGAAAACAAAAAAGAAAAAATCTTTTGTTGCAAATGAAAATCAAAATGATCATTTTTCTTGAAAATGAAACAAAACATATATTTTGATGAAAATGAAAATGAAAATGAAAATGAAAACCGTTTTGTTGATGAAAATGAAAATGATAACTGTTTTGTTAATAAAAATGAAGATGAAAATGAAAATGAAAACCGTTTTGTTGATGAAAATGAAAATGAAAATGAAAATGAAAACTGTTTTGTTGATGAAAATGAAGATGAAAATGTAAATGTAAATGAAGATGAACATGAAAATCTAGAATGTGATGTTGAATTTAATGAAAATACTTTTTTTAAAATTGGAAGTGGTGTTTTCAATAATCTTCTTGATCAAATTTCTTGGAGGAAAATAAGAACACATGCGAATAGAATATACACCAGATTCTTTTATCGTAAAAAAATTGCATTTCAATGTCAACTAATGATGCAATTGATGAGAATGCAAAAAATGAGTAAAGTATTAAGAAAAGGTTAGGCTTTTTATGTTAAACCAAAAGAAAAGATCAATCATTAAAGAGCATACTATGTCTATTGTTACTAGATTGCCATTCAATCTATTGGGAAAAATAAATTAGAATCTAAAGATAAAACCGCGACAGAAGAGCTGCCCAACTCTTGCTATATAGTTAATAAAACAACTTTGAATAAAAGAATGGTAAGCAATATTGGTGAAGTTTTAAAAATGCATCCTAAAACATTACTAAGAGCGGCAAAAAGAAGAGAAAGTATAGAAAATGATCCCATCAATCAATGTTGGAGTTTCAGTGGACGACTATCGAGGTCTGATATAAAATTGAATGTTGAAATTAAATCTTTGATCCAAAAATATTGGCATGATAATACTAGGGTTTCATCTAATGCTAGAGATGTTTAAAATTAAGGGTGGGGTCCAAAGTCCCTTAGATTATCACCCCAAAGCATATTAGATACAACCTGGCTGATTTTTATAGAAATTTTGTGGCGATTAAAGTGTTACTTGGTAATATTAAAATAAGTCAAAGGTCTTTTGAAAATGTAAACCCTGGTATGTAAAAATTAATAAGCAACAAATATCTTGTTGTTGTAAAATACATGTTCAATTTCGTTATTTTTATGATGTTTTTCGATGTATACGTTGTACCTTACATACTAACATGATTATCTGAGGTTGTGGTATTGATATGCCACACGAGAAGCAATAAGAGAGTTTATTTCAGGTTTGTTTTTGTGAAAAATCTAATGATAGATTATTTCATTTTAAGTTCTTGTATTTACGGACAATGCATTAACTGGGGAAATCTTTCATTTTTAAGAATTTGTTTGCATGAAAGTGTTGATCATGATTTTGGACAACAATTAGTAGACATCAAAAGATTTAGGAATGTTCACTATTCTTTAAAAGATGGAAAAATAGGATAGCGTTGTGATTTAGTTACATAAAAAGTTAGTGTGCATGCATTTATGAGTGAATTTAATAATAAAATTGTACCAAAATATGTTATGCACTCTGAACATGCTCGATGGCTTGATGGCCAATTTCATGCATGTAGAAACACATTTCCAATCGGTACTATACTTTCAGTGGTTGATTTTGCGGAGAATTATACTCTCACTCCACATGAGAGGAAGTCAATCTCAATATTATAGTGCATTGCAGAGTAGCTATGTTTGTCCATATTGTTTTATAGACACTTGTCTACAGGATGATGATATGCTTGAGGATGATAGAAAAGTTTGAGAATTATCATTTTATTTGTTGACAATCCCGGTTTACACTCATAGAGGAGTTTGTTCAATATTGTTTTAGTATATTTTATAGAAAATTTAAAAGAGAGGAATCCATGTGAAAGAACACCTCATATGAATTAGGATAATTATGCAGAGTAGGTTTAAAATGCTAGAATGTTCTATTGGTTAAGAGTAGGGTTCACAAGGAACTTAATGTCAACATATATGGAGTTTTGAAATTTGGGCATGGTAAAGGAGAACATGATGGAGTCGGTGCGTGTGTTACAAGAATTCTTGCTAGAGAACAATTTAAATTTGAGGATACAGTAAAATTTAAAGATGCATGTGGGATTGTGGATTGGTGCAATACAAGATTATCTACACCTGGTTTGAGTGATTACTCTACAGTTCATCGATTCTTTTGGTTGGTGGAAGAAGAAAACCTTGTATCTAGAGTTGATTGTGAGACAATTAGTGGATCTACTAAATGGCATTCATTTAGGAGTGCGACAGCAAGCACATGGACTATTTGGACAAGGGAGCTTGCATGTTTTTGCCATTTTTGTATCTCAGGAAATCGGGAAGCTTGTGAAAATACACAATGGGTTGAGCGATTGGCGTAAAGATCGTTGACTTACTGTAGAAGCACATAATCAATATGAAAGAACTATTGAAATGATGATCAATTGTTTACATCTGGAGATTATGTCGTGTTTCAGACCTTATTACAAGAAGGTAGATTTTAATTTAATTTATTTCATTTTATTTTGCTTTATTAAGTTATTTTTTAATACTAAATTAGTTATATGGATATGCACAAGTTATTAAATCAAATTTTGTTGGCAGGACATGTGTATGCAGTTATTGCACCTAAGGGGAATGAAGAGCAAACAGAATATTAGTTGGCTCGTTGTGTGGAAACTAAACATAAGTTGTTAACACCTCAAGAAGATGATGATGGCTTTCATTATCCAGCAGGTACGGTGATCCCCTTAAGACACCTCCTTAAGCAAATTTTGATAACAAGTTTTAGATCCCCTTAAGTAATTTTTTAGAACAAGTCTTTGATCCCCTTAAGTCAATTTTGAGAAGTTATTTGATGGTGGTTTTTGAACATGTTTTCCAATAGGATCGGTGGTGGTTGTTGGCACTTGGCTATGAAAATACTTGAGAAGAAAGAATGGTCTACCTGATTCGAAGACTATGAAACACATAAAAAGATTATGCATTATTCACATTTGGTGGTGGGAACAAATATAAAACTAGAGCGCTATCGTGGACGACCTTCAAAAAAATTACTATGGTCAATTTCTATGGAAGAGCATGAGGCAATCATATATGCATTGCAAAAAAGAGAGGATGCAGATGGTATAATGGATTAAGTAAATATAGGTAAATATATAGTTTTGGTTTTATTTTGTCCTTTTAAATACATTAAATACATGTTTTGACGTTGGTCAAGTGTGTTATTAGTTGTAATTGATTTAAATTGTTCTTTTATATATCCTTAAGGCATAATCACAAAAAGGATCTAGTCCATGCAAATTCAACCTAGACAACATGGAATACTTGGTAAAAATAGGTAATTATCAGTTAAATTATATTTAAATACATGTTTTGATTACATATTGATATTGCTTGGACATTAATGGTTAAAATTGATTTATTGTCATTTTTTGTATCCTAAAGCCATCATTGCATTGATCTCATACTTTGAAACAAAAAGGAGAGGATGCCTGGATTCAACCTACAAACCTATGTGGAATACTTTTAAATGCAGGTACTTGAGTTATGGACATATAGATAGTTTTATATAAATTAAAATATGTATGTTTTGATGATTTCATTGATATTGCTTGTACCTTTTTGATATCAAGTGGTGTGAAGACCTACTACATTCTAGCCATGAGTTTGAGATGTTCTTGAGATGGCATATCCAAATTTTGTAAACATTTTTTGAGATGACATATATGTACATACATACATAATTAAACATACTCTATGTACTTCTATGTATCAAATCAATATTCTATATATTTAGGCGTATTATGACCCCTTAATACATCCCCTTAAGACGTTCTATTATGACCCTTTTAGACATCCCTTAATTAACATGTTCTATTGGCCTTTGGAGCATCCCTTAAGATTAT
>VDFB02373114.1:56993-80899 GCA_007258455.2 Sequoia sempervirens | reverse complement strand
AAAGTGCGCAATATGTGAAATATCATATTAATATGTATATATTCAATTTATAATTTATAAATTCACTTTTAAATATAATAAAATTAATTTACCATTTGATCAAACTTGCTCTACATGTCCTCCCTGGTGAAAACTGTGTTCAGTTTAGGGGCTGAAAGTTGCACCAACAAAGTCCTACAAGAACAAAATTAAAGCATGTACAATTCAATTAGGTTAATATATACATATATATTCAAGTTTGCACATTTTTTGTAGAAAGTTTTGTAAACAACCTAGAAATCAGTGGCCTCACGAGTAGCTGCAACATCAAATATTTTCCTAATGCCCATTTTGCTGTGGAATGGAACCCTAGACATAGCGATGTACATAGACATTTAACGCTTATAATATTTACAAGAGTACATGCATGTGTTTCATATATATAGTGAATTCAAAACTCATAAAATTGTAACTATACTAATGTAAAATTTAAACAAATTTATAATATGAATGTACCTGCCCCTGATCTATGATGCCTGATAGTGAGGAGGCTGAAAATCCCTCTGAGGAATCGACGGTGGATGCCAATCTGAATCCACCGAACCAACATAAATATTTCAAACATATATGCGATTTAATTATAAATTTAAAACTCAAGTTAAATTTATGATTTCATATATAATTTTAAAAATTGAAATCAAAATACCCCATAAGGGTTGCTATGTATGACTAGTAGTCGAGATATGTACTGCGGGTACAAATGATTCTCAGATCGAAGTGTCATCCTGCATACCCTCAAAAAATTGATTGTTAAAATGTATTGCAAACTTTTCTTTGATATATACAACTATAAAATTATTATAAAATGAGTCTCGAGCATCTAGATGCATATTTATACCTGTGTCGTAGTGTCCTCAGGGTGATGTTCTACTATGAGGAACTCTACAAATGAACTGATGCGACCAGATGAACCACCAGAATCTCCCCGTCCACCTGAACTAGGTGTAGCTTGATCAGGTCCATAGCACACTTGATGACAACTAGTACATATATGGGGGACAGGTCTCGACACTCCTGGAGCAGTACTCAGACCAGCTCCATAAAAAGCTCCTCCATCATCATCATCGTCTCTATGCTCCCCACTCGCTATCGCAGAAGCATGCTGATCAAGGTCTCCCGCGAGTGTACTAAGGGAACCTAATGTTGAGACTCGTGAGTTTGATAGCGGCTAAAAAGTGTGAATGGAGGACTGTGAGCAACAACAAGGGTTAGGTGCATGCACCTGTGGCATTGGGGATCAACCCCCTAATTCCTATTGTGGCATGCCGCCACCAACACCCTGAAATGATCTAAAATCAAAATAATTGGGCTTTTGCCCCAAAACAAACTCTACATACAGTTTTCTCAAAAAATACAATGGGAACTCCCAATTAGCATGTGGGGGACTATCAAAAACTATATACCATCGATCCCAAAAATGTGCAATCATCTGCGGATGTATGCACCACCTCATGGATATTCTAGATTTGTTGGGTGGAATGGGTTGTCAGGTAATAGGGTCAAGAAAGTAGGGGGCTAGATGGGCTTTCGTTATTTTAAGGTCTAATATTTGTTTGTAAGAGAGACCATCAGAATAAAATTGTCTTATTTTTTCTCTCTCTCGTCGATGCCTATCAAGACCAGAATCGATCATCCTGATGGAATCAACAACGTTTTGCATTATAGATGCAAAAAGTCTCACATGTGGAGAAATCAATGCTTGACTCTGCATAGCATTGATTTGATTTTGTAAGGATGCAACTTGATCATTTATTTGTGCTCTCAAGTGAGCCTCATCAGATGCCATAGGTGCTGGAGGTGGCAAATGAGGGGGAGGGGGAGGGGGAGGGGGAGGTGGAGGTGAAGGTGGAGGTGGAGGGGGGATGGAGGCGGATCTGGCTGTGGCTCAGGTGGTGGATTGATGATATCATCAATGTTAAAATCATCCATGATATATATGCTTGATATAATGTGCACCTGCATTTTAAATCATACAAAATAGTCCATGTGCATACAAAAATTAAGATCATATATTTAATTGAAATAGGATGAGCAACACATATATTAAGCTCATATATTTAATTGAAATGCACATATATATACATTGATTGTTCACTAAGAGCATGTCCATACAAAATTAAAAAATTAAATGTATGTAGATGTACATTTAAAATAAAAAATATGATACATAATTTGCATGCGTACAAATCATTAAACTAAGCTATACATACATACATATACAAATTTCAAAATTTAAGAACTATTATGCAAATTTTTAATACATGCACATACATACTAAACAATAAACTGGAAACATTCACAAAATCTCATTTTATGTCTTTAACACACACACAATTTTTCAGCAGGAGAAATCATGATCTAATAGATAGTCATTAAATATATACTATTATATACTATTCATTATAAGTTCATAATTCCACTAAATTCACAAATCCATGTCACTAAAAAATATCCATATAGAACCAAAATCATAAATTCATGTCACTAAAATATCCATTTGAACCAAATTCTATAAATTCATAACTATTTAAGATCATTGCTCTTTAATTCTATAAACTATTATGGCTCTCTTAACACATAGATATTCATTTTTTGTGTTTTCCTTTTCAAAATTAGGAGTTCTCCTCTCCTCTAGCCATTGTCGATGCTCATATATGATCCCATCCATAGCCATGATAGCATCAACAAGGGTTTGCATCATAGATGCAAACATCCTCACAGGAGGTGCGACACATTCTTCATTTTGAATAATGTTGATTTGATCTTGGATGGTTCTAGCAGAAGCATTGATTTGTGCTTGCAAACAAGCATGCTCATTGATTTCAGGTGGTGGAGGTGGGGGGTTACGAGGTGGAGTGGGCGGAGGTGGAGGTGAAGGTGTTGGAGATGGATGGCATGGAGGTGGATTGCTAATATTATTGAATGGATCCATGAGATCTTCAAGATATGAGTGAACCTGCATTATATTTGTAATTTCAAGATGTAAGATACATGTTTAGGAAATACCAAGTTAAACCATTCAATATAAATGGCCTTAAATAATTGAATACAAATGATAAAATTATATGTAAGCCCCATTTATATGTCTAAGGCACATGTTATTTGAATGAAAATACAATTAACTAAATTGATATTGTATAATCTTGCAGGATCTTATTATTATTGTTAAATTTTGATTGGGCCTTTGGGCAACTTTGATCACCAATTTTAAATAGAACTTCTTTTGATCCCCTTTAAGAAATTTCTTGATATTGAACTCTTTAAGAAAAATTGAATTCACAATTCTAGGTGACAGGATGGCTTAAGGATTTATGTCTAGTGAGGTCCTAGGAGAAAATGGCATACTCAAATGAATAAAATTTGGTGAAGGCCCAAGGAAACCAAAATTCATTAAGAGCCTAAGAAAAAATGATGGCTTTAGGGTTTAGGGTTTAGACTTTAGAGCTTAGGGTTTAGGGCAATAGGATAGCTTAAGGGGATATATGTAGTAAGATCCTAGGAAAAAAATACATGGCATAAGGGAATGAAATTTGGTGGAGCTGCCTAAGGCAACCAAATTTCATTAAGAGCCTAAGAAAAAATGATGGCTTTAGGGTTTACTTGCCTAGACTTTAGAGTTTAGGTTTTAGGGATTTAGGATAACTTGAGGGGATATATGTAGTAAGATCTTAGGAAAAAATTACATGGCATAAGGGAATGAAATTTGGTGGTGTTGCTTAAGGCAACCAAATTTCATTAAGAGCCTAAGAAAAAATGATGGCTTTAGGGTTTAGGGTTTAGACTTTAGAGTTCAGGGTTTAGGGTAATATGATAACTTAAGGGGATGTACATGTAGTAAGATCCTAGGACAAAATTACATGGCATAAGGGAATGAAATATGGCAGATTTTCCTAAGACAACCAAATTTCACTTTATGGTGTTGGGTAGGACAAAATGAATGGTTTAGTGTTTAGGGTTTAGATTTTAGAGTTCAGAGTTTAGGGTTTACAAAACTTAGGGTAAAGTTTTAGTGCCCCTTGAAATATTTAATGAACTTTCAAGTTAGTGAAGAACATTTTCTTGTGGAATAGTTGATTGAGATCTACTCTTTGTTTCAACTGACCAACCTAGATCATGAAATCTCATTCATATTATAATCTTGCAATAATCTATTATTGTTAAATTTGGTTGCCTTGGGCACCTTCACCAAATTTTAAGAACTTCTTTGATCCCCTTAAGAAATTTGTCATATTGGGACCCCTTAAGAAATCAATTTATGATTTAAGGTGATAGGATGGCTTAAGGGGATCTAGATGTCTAGTGAGGTCCAAATTTAGTCATACTATAGCCTCGTTGGTTCCATCTAGCTCTGGGTCAAAAGTGTTTACCCCTCTAATAAATAAAGCTAACATGATTCTAAAAAAGAATCAATCTATACATATCACAAAAATAACAATAATCTTAAATGTAACCCATACTCTAATAATAATAGAATGCTAAATGATCCCCACCCCTAACCATATCCTAATTGAATTGCAAACCTAATTGAAACTTAATTAAATTATAACCTTTACTAGGTAATCTTAAATGTATTCCTATATTATATTATATTTAAATTAATTTATATTTGTATTATAATTATATTAATATTTATTATATATTCCTAATTGTAACCTAACTATTTACTAAAAACCTAATTGAATCTTAAGCCTAATTGTCATTAAAACCCCAAGTAAATTGTAACATTACCTATCCTTAATTGTAATCTTATATTATATTTTATGATATTAAATATTTATATTATTTAATATATTATAATAAATAATATAAATATTTAATTATATTTCTTTTATATGAATCATCCTCCTAGATCTCTAAATTGTAATAATAGCATATGTAGTTCCTCCAAACTATCATGATGTACTTCCTCCCTTTCCCATGTAATAGGTGTACCTTGTAGGTGTTAAATGGTTCCATCTTGGTCTCCTTATTGATGCATTTCTATCCTTCCACATAAATCTACATAGTATCAAAATATAGGTAATTTTATGGTTAAATTGAATCTCTCTTAATTGCTAAAGAATCCATTATGATTGAGGATGGGTGGATTATTATCTAGGATCACATCTTAAAAATCATATAGAGGTCATGTGGTATGTTTTTTTTAATACATATATTCCCATACAAACCTCTTTCCATGTATTATCAACTCACCTATATGATATACACCTTCCTAGATTTAAATTTCATACGATATATATGTACCCAAGTGTTTCCAATTGGAATTGCTATAATTATACTTTTATGGCATTCTAGATATTCAAAATAGTTTTCATAAATCTACCAAATAGACCCATTCTTGACATTGAACCTACATAATTTTAGGTATGTGCAATGAAAGATTAGGGTCTAGGGTTCATAAATTTCAAATGCTTTAGTATTATGGGTTTAGATTTTACAGTTTAGGGTCTAGGGTTTAGCAAACTTAGTGAAGTTTGGGTGGCCCTTGCATAATTTAGACTTTTGCAGTTAGTGTCAATTGGAATCGACAGACGCGGTTTTAGATTTCATTTAATTTGTTAATCAAATTTGCAAACAAAACATCAAGATAAACTTTATGAATTTTAACCATCTCTTTAAATACATATTGATTTCTAATCAATTATAATTTAAAATTGAATTAAAGTTTAATATATATCATTTTTCGATACAAAGCAAATAAAATTGAAAACATTTAAGCAATGCAAATGAATTTTTTTGAGCTCAAAATTACCTAGTTTTCAAAATAAAAATGATTTGTTCGATTTCAATTTACGGTTTTAACAATTTTTTTTGTTCCAATTCAATTTAGGGTTTCAATTTCTAAGCAATTAGGGTTTTAATGCAATTTTTTCATTTCAGTTCAAACGAGGGTTTTCAAATTCAATTTTTTTCGTTTGATTTGAATTCAGGGTTTCAAAAAGCTCGATTTGGATTTGTAAATGCAATGTTTTTATTTCATTTCAATTTCTAGGGTTTTGAAACACAATTTTTTTTGGGTTTAATCGAACAATTTAAGATTTAAAAGTTAAATTTTGTTTCTAAAACACAATTCAAGGTTTTTTTTTTCATTTTTATTAAAAAAACATTTAAGTTTCATTGCAAGTTTTCATCTATTTTTACAATTATTGAATTCTACTATAACAATTAAAAAATGATTAAAACGTGAAATAAATTAAAAAAATACATGCTAAATTAACTTATTTCTTTTATAATTTCAATTCAAAATTAAAAAATGCAAAAAAATGGCGTTTAGGTGGGGTACCTATAGCTGGTCGTGGGGTCGCTGTCGCCAACACTCACTCGGGGTCCCGTCTGCAGAGTAGTGAAAACTGTTCTTTTTAAAAAAAAAATAGCAGTATAAAACGGGATCCCGATTTATAAAACTCGGGATCCCGTTATTTATAAATCGGGATCCCGTATTTTACAAATCGGGATCCCGTTTCTTATAAATCGGGATCCCATTTTGTTTCCACTAGTTCGGAATCCAATGGGAAATGGGATCCTAATTTTTAAAAAGTGGGATCCTGTTTCATCTCAGGCTCGGGATCCCGAACCATAACGGGATCCCAATTTTTAAAAATCGGGATCCTGTTTCTTGGATGCCGATTTCAATTTTTTGGTTAAGGGAAAAAAATTCCACGTTTCATGGACTCAACTTTGTGCACTTACCCTAATACATGAAGCCAATTGGTAGGCCATTTAGATTTTTTTTTTTTTTGGAGAATTGATAGCTTCAAATCAACTATGCATCCACTTATAGGGATCCAAACATGACTAAAATAAAATCTCTCAATCAGGATGATAATCAGGTTCCATTACAATAGGCTCATGTTATGTTTGCAATAGGGAGAGAGGGAGAGAGAGAAAAAGAGATATAGATAGAAAAAGGAGATAAAGGGGGAGGGGGGAAGAGAGAGAGAGAGAGTAGGGAGATATATAGAGAGATAGGAAGATCGAGATGGTGATGGGGATGGAGAGAGAGGGAGAGAGATATGTAGAGGACAGAGAGAGAGATGAGGGGGATAGAGAGAGATAGAGAGAGAGATAGAAAGATATGGAGAGAAAATAGATAGAGAGGAGTGAGAGGGAGATAGAGAGAAATGGAGAGAGAAGGAGAGATGGAGTGAATGAGGTAGAGATAATGATATATAAATAGGTAGGGGGAGAGATAAGGAGGGAAAGAGAGAAAAAATAAGGTGATAGAGCCAAGTAATAGAGAAAGGGAGAGAAATATAGGGGAAAGATAGAGATGGAGATAGGGAGGGAGAAACATGGAGTGTGTGGTATATAAGAACTAGAGCTCGAGATATGGAGAGAGAGAGAGGGTGAGGAGAAGGGGGAGAGATTTATAGAGAGGAGAGAGAAGTAGGGAGATATTGAAAGAGGGAGTGATAGGGAGAGAGGGAGTGATAGGGAGAGAGGGAAAGATAGGGAGAGATAGAGACATAGATATAACTTGGGAAAGATAGAGGGGGTGAGAGAGATAGAAGGAGAGAGAAAGAGGGAGAGGATGAAATAGAAAGAGGGAGATAATGAGAGAGGGGTAGATGGAGAGATAGAGAGATAAGTATATAGGAAGTGATAAATAGAGAGGGGTAGAGAGGGATATATAGAGTAGGAGAGATGGAGTGAATAATAGAGATATAATGAGATATAGATAGAGAGGGACAAGGAGAGATGGAAAGATAGAGATAGAGAGGGCAAGGGTGAGAGATAAAGGAGGTGATATATACAAGTAATAGAGAGAGGGAGAGAGATAGAGAGACCTGGGGAAGAGGTAGAGAGATAGATAAAGAAATAGGGAGAGTGTGTATAAGTGAGAGAGAGATATAGAGATATAGTGAGAGATATATATAGAGAAAGAGCTCAAAGGAAGAGAGAGAGAGATAGAAGGCATAAGAGAGAAATAAGAGGTATGAAGGGAAACTTAGATAGCAAAAGATAGTCTAGTTTTTAACCAAGTGTTTTGTGCCATCAATCCAAAGATGACATGTATCTATGGGGATATATCTCTCTACCCATCTCTCTTTATGTCACTCTATCTAACTCTCCCTCTTATATAAAGGGAAATGTAGATAGAGAATTTACGATAGTCTATTTTTTTTACCAAGTGTTTTGTGCCAACAATCCAAAATGACAGGTATCATTTTTGACGAAGTGTTTTGTGCCAACAATCCAAAATGACAGGTATCATTTTTGACGAAGTGTTTTGTGCCAACAATCCAAAATGACATGTATCTATGGGGATCTATATCTCTACCCATCTCTCTTTATGTCACTCTATCTAACTCTCCCTGATATCACTCTATCTCTTATACTCTATTTTCACTCTCTCTCTCCCTCACTATTAACTTCTTTACCAGCATTTACAAGTACATTTGACATGTCATTTAGTTGTACTAATTGGTAAGTTGGAAATTATAGAGAGAGCACCAATGAAGGAAGCCACTTGGAAATTACATAGGACGTATTTTTCATCAAGCGTGTATACTAAGTTATACTATTTTTGTTTTTTGGAGTCCCTCAGGATTGACCTTCTATATATTATTTCACTTCTCTTGTTGCACTTGTTTATCACCTTTGGGAAACATAAATTCCACTACGTCAATGTTCCACTTATACCCATACTTGCTTTGCTTGAGTTTCATATACAACAAAATGACTTGTGTAGATATTATTTGATTATATGTTCTTGAATTTTGATATATTGTGAGTCAAGTTGTCTCAAGGCCCATACAACCTCACACCCATCTAATGAATTTTTGGTGTTTATAATCACATACTAAAATGAATTAACAATAGATTTTATTTTCTATATCTACATTCTTTACAAATTTCATTATTAAATTAAAAAGGAGTATTATTTCTAAAATTATAAAATAATTTAAAAAATATATTAAAAATCTTGTTAAAAAAACTTAAGAAGATAAATATATAATACTATTAAAAAATTATAAAATATCTCAAAAAAATTAAATAAATATCTTAGAAATTAAGATTAAAGTTAAAAATATGTTTTTTTCTACTTGTAATAGCTGAAATTTGAATAGAATAGAAATAATTATAAATTGAACTATTTCTACTAACCTTTATTATTATTTTAATTTGACAAATAGACATAAATAATTCTAATAATTCTAAATTTAAATCTAAATTAAAAACTAAAATAGAGAAAAAAAATGCAAAGTCAAAATATATGTAATCTAAATGTTAATAAAAATAATAATTTCAAGATTTTTAATTTAATAATAAAGTAAGTCTATTAAATTAATAAATAACTAAATAAAAATAATACTAATTATTTTGTTTATTTAATTATATGGCTCACTATCACTACTAATAAATAAAGAAAAGTTAGCATTAATAAGTACATAATTTTATAAAAAATTTAAAATATATTTAATAAGTTAGATTATGTAAAATTAAAATAGCATATATAATAAGAAATAAATATATTTAATTTAAATAACAAATTTAGCTTCAAAATTGTGGTTATTCAATTTAAGGGGTGATGATAGTGGAGTACAAATTTAGCTCTCAATATCTCTCTTTCTCTCATTTGTATCTTTTGAGTTTCTCTCTCTATATATCCACCTCTCTTTCTATTTAAAATTGTCTTCCCCTCTATCTTTCTTTTTCTTCCTCTCTCTTGCTTTCTCTATAAATCAATTAAACTATTAGATTTTTATATATTAATTTATATAATAATAAATATAATTATACTATTATTTTGAAAATAAATTTACATTATATTAAATATAACATACATATACATATATTTATCAATTTATATATTATACAATATAATATATAATATAAGTATAAGTATAATAAATAATATATAAATAATGGTTATAGGAAAATTCACTGTCACCAATTTTTATTACATGGGAAAATTCACTCCCATGACAAATTCACCTAAGGAAAAGTCACCACTAGCAATTCACAATAGCGAGAAATCCATCACATTAAAAAATTGTGATTAATTTTCCATGATGGTGAATTGCTGGTGGTGAATTTCCATGAGGTGAATGTTTTAATGACGGTGAATTTTCTCAAATGAATTGCTGGTAGTAAATTCAATTTTGATGACATAAATAATAAAATATAATATATAAAATAATATTACAAATTTTGTAAGAGTTTTATGACATCTTTAAAAATCTTTTATTAAGATGACATTACAATACAAAAATTAAAATTATCAATACCACAACACATTTTACAGTATTATATCGTCATTACAGCAAATTTTATATTAAAAAAACCAAAAGTCAAATGGAGAAGTCTTCGTACCGATATAAAATAAAAAAATTGAATGAGTTTAATAAACCAAACAGATAATAAAATCTCATTGGACATTAATACTCTGCTCCAGCCAACAACCACTCCAAAAATAAATTAGTTCTATTACATTTATACTGCGTCAGCGTGGTGGACGAGTAAAAAGTGCAGAGTTTGCGGGAAAAATATTATGAAACCCTATGTGGCAGTTGGCGAGGGAAAAACCAGGACGGTAAAAAATGAAGGGAAAAACAATGGGTGTGCGGAAACCAAAAGCAGCAGTCGGAATTCTAGTAATGTCGGTAGCAGCGGGGAAAGCAAGAGAAAATGGTGAAAAGCAGCCGAAAAAATGGCGAAAATAGTCAAAAATAAAAAATAAAAAAATAAAAAAAATGATGAAAAATATGGACGGCTGAGATTCCCTTCTCTGTCAACCAGGGTCTGTCATTCCTTTTCAGCTGTCTGTGAAAAAATGAACTTCAAAAGCTCATATAGGACACGCCTTCGGCGTAATTAATAGATATGGTCAAATGTACATCATCCATGCTGGATAGACACCACCATTTCTACGCTCCTTAATTCTATTCACGTGATCGTCTATACTTCTCTTTGACCTGGCACCCTACTCCATTGCCATCAAAGAGCACCATTATTTCATCTCTCCTGAATATCTTCCATTCACGTGGTGGGTTGTATTTGTCTTCGTCCTCGTACTCTGCTCCATTATATCAATGAGGAGGGCGTACAGTGAAGGCACCAATCAATGTTTGCGGGGCTCACAATGGAATTCTTCAACATTCCATGGATTTTCATATTTATTTAATTGTGCTTGTTTCAGGCTTTCTATTTGGTAAATCCAGCAAAAAATTTGAACAGCCGCATGGGCCGATGCCCTTACCCATCATTGGCAACCTCCATTTAATTCCCCATCTCCCACATAGATCCTTCTGCTCTCTTGCCCACAAATATGACCCAATAATGACCCTCTGGTTCTCTCCCAACAATCATCATATCATCTCCACAAGTTGCCAAACAAGTCCTCAAAACACAGGACCAGGTATTTGCAAGCCGTCCTTCCATGGGAGATGATGATCATATCCTAAGCCCCCAAAAAATTGCAATATCTCCTTACGGCCCATACTGGAAATTCATGCACAAACTCCTCATGTTAAAGCTTCTTTCCCCCACGAGATTGAAATCCTTTGCTCCCTTGAGATCCCACGAAGTTTCTGCCCCGATACGTTCCATACTACAGAAATCCACCTACAATGATAACAGTGGTAGCATCTCCCATTTTGTAGGTGTATCTAGGGAGGTTGGTATTCTCACTAATAATACCATCTACATAATGTCATTTGGGAAGATATGCAATGAAGATGAACTGGGGGAAAGAGTATTCAAGGAAGTTTTGAATGACGTTCTTGCTCTAACTAGTGGCTTTAAATACAACGACTACATTCCCCCGTTTGGTTGGCTTGATCTGTACGACGATAGGAAAATACAAGCCAAGCTTACTAAGAATTTTTTTCTGTTTGTGGAGAGAATTGTGGATGAACAATTTGAAAGAAGGAATAAGTGTAGCGGCTTGGAGATTGAAGATTTTGTGGATTTTATGCTTTCTTTGTTTCAAGATGAATCCATGGAGATCAAAATTATACAAGACCACATCAAGATATACAACTTTGACGGCCACTCGCGCCTGTTAAATAAAATTTTGTGATGTTTGATCATTTAAATATCCTTTATTTGACATTTTATTTGACATTTTATGAAAAATATAAATTGTCAAAATAAAATAAAATTATACAAAATATTTTATATTAAAATATTTGTAGTGAGTTTTATTAATCATTGTAAAAAAAAGGAATAGACAATGCAAATAGTGTGCAAAGTTCATGGGGCAAAGAAAAATAACAACCCTAAGCTAAGAATTTTGATTCTACAGTGTGGACATTTTTTGACAACTGATGTTTCTCCAAAATTTAATCTACAGATAAAAGAAAGTTAAATCTACTTGTAAAACACACAAATGTTATAACTTGAAAAAAAATGAAAAATTCTTGTTATGTTATTAGTCATATAGATATCCTATATATATTAATAAAATAATACAAAATTAGAAAACTAATAAATCTAAAAATCTCAAATTTACTTTTACAATTAACAAGAAGTTTTTAAATTCATATTAAAGATGATAAACTAATTTATACTTTTATAATAAATATATACAACAATTCATTGAGTAACAAAAAATTGACTGCTAAGTAAAATTCACTGTTAGCAATTTACTGTAGTGGAAAATTAATCGCATTAATATCTTTTAATATATATATTTCAAAAGCTTTATTTTATTAAAAATATTAATGTAATTAATTTTTTGTTGTTGTAAATTACTGGTGGTGAATTTTCGTTAGTGTTTTCCGTCAGTAATTTGACGTATGCCATATATATAATAAATTTTAATGGTTTAATAATAATTTAAAGTGTGATATATATATATAATAAATTTTTATGGTTTAATAATAATTTAAAGTGTCATATATACAGTTATATATATATATATATATATATAATCAATAATTTAAAGTGTGATACATACGATTATATAAAAATATAGCAAGTAACTTATACTAATAAATTTTAAAGTTGTAATATAGGATCTAATAAATTTTAATGTTGTAATATAGGATTTAAAATGCAAAAAGGGCCAAATAGACCATTGAATTCCACGCCTGTATACAACCATAATAACTCTTTAAACTCCTTTTTCCATACTTTTGTTTTTGGTGTTTTGTTTTGTGTTTTTAAAAGATCATTATGCCTACTTAGGCCCAATGTTGTTGAGGATCTACGGGCCATATGATTTGCATAGTCTAAGTTCCATTGGTCTAATTTACTTAACTTCTAGTTAACTATAGAGACAGGGTTACTAATAGAAGGGTATGTGCAGGATCATCATGAAAAAAATAGGCCCTTAAGTGGGGAAAAAATTTGAAAAATCAAAGTTAAACAACTTGACATAAAAATTCGAATAAGTTATCTATATGACTTCAAAATCAAGAATAGAATCGTAGAAATTAAATATAGTTTCTAAACTACTAGGTTTTGTTTTAAAAAAAATCTATTTGGTGAAAATTTGAAATTTCAATGCACTATATACAATTTTAGGGAAAATTAAGAAGTAGAGTATCCGTCAGACCACTAACACAATAAAATAATAATATTTTTTATAATATTTTAGAGAAATAAAGTAGAGGACCCATGTCATGATGTGATGCATATCTTATTGTAATTTTTTCCTAGTAAATAATTAATTATGAATTTTTATTATAACTTTTAAAAAATATAAAAAATCATATGTCTAACCACCTTAACTTGGTCAAAACTTCATGAAATTCAACTCTTTTTTTTTTTAAATCCTACAATATGTGAAGCATACAATGTGACACATGTTTTCGATTCAAAAAAATTGATACCATTTGAAAGATATAGATGGTTTTCATATTAATTAGGACTTAAGTCATAATTCAAATAGAAAATGAATAATAATAATTTATTAAATTCAAAGTAAAGCATAATTTATATTGGTGGAAAGCTGAGAATATCCTTTAAAAACTCTTTTTGTTTCATCAATTTTGGGTAAAAAAAGTTGTCAACCACATGGGTCATCATATCGCGTACATATCACCACTTTTTGGCCCAACATGACCCTGTACACATAGCTAGAAAATATTAAGGATATAATGACACCCCTACCTCTTATATGAAAATTTTATGATTATTTGATCATGTCATTGTCTCTTAATTAATATATTTTTTAAAATGTTATCTCCATGCTTTTCTTGAACTGTACCAACATTGTATGAGTTTGATTATTGGATGTAATCTTCATGCTTTTCTTGAAACTATACCAATATTTTATGAATTTGATTACTGGATTTTATCTTCATGCTTTTCTTGAAACTTACAACATTTTATGAGTTTGATTACTCTATGTTATCTTGGTGCTTTTTGTACCAACATTTTATACCCTTTGTAGGACTTGTTAACTATAGTCACAGACATTTAGGGAGCTACATTCAAATGGACAATGTCAGAATTTATTAGAAATTCATCAGCAACAAAAAATAGCTCAACACTTGAGCTTGGTTCTAAAATTGAATTCAACCCAATGGTGGAAGAATCTAATTTTCCTTGTCTTCAATACCTGTAATCAATAGTGAAAGAAACATTAATACTTCAATCACAGGTGCTCCTTTGCTCCTTCCCCATCAGTATCTGCAACACTCCACAATCGAGGGATATCAAATACCAGAGAAAGCTCAAGTTTTTGTCAATTATTGGGCTATTATAAAAGATCCAATTGTTTGGGAACATGCTGATGTTCAAATTCAAGCTAGAAATATTTTTGGAAAGTCAAATTGATGTAAAAGGTCATGATTTTGAACTCATACCATTTGGTTCAGGAAGGAGAGCATTCCCTAGGATTAATTTGGCTTTTATCCTTGATCCATCTTGACCTCAAGTTGGAATCTTCCTCAAGGAATAACTAAAAAGAATTTAAATATGTTAGAAGTAATTCAGATATGTCAGAAGTTTATGGTATTATCATGTATAAGATTAATTTGGCTTTTATCCTCGATCCATCTTGACCTCGAGTTGAAATTTTCCTTAAGGAATAAGTACAAAGAATTTAAATTCCAGAAGTAATTTAGATATGTCAGAAGTATATGGCCTTATCATGTATAAGATAGTGCATCTTCATGCCATTCCAATTCCCCACCTTCCACTGGAACCCTATCAACCAAAATTTGTATCTTCAAAGTATGTAGTTGCTTGCTAGAGATCTTAATCTAGTTATATCAAAATGTATGAGTCTATTCCTATAGTATGTTTGTTAATCTTAAAGCATTACATAATGTGAAATAATGGGGATCGCCCAAATTGTTCAGGGTTGGTAAGATAGTAAGAAAAGGATTTTGAGGAAAAAAACAATGCTCTTAGTCATTAAATCTGCCATTGTATACCAATGATATAAATTAATTTTATTTGATAAAGATGAAGATCCTATAAATCAAAGTTAAAATTTTAACATATGTGTTTTCCCTATAGATTTAAACCGAAAGATGACTAAGCAATACAAAATGTTACATAATGAGTGTAAATTTTATTAAGAGTTATACTAAATAAGGATTGGGTTTAAACAACACACTAAATTTTGAAGGCTGGGTTTAAACAAAACACATTAAGATTTGTTTAGGTGATTGTGGACCCATTCCTTCTACTAAGATCCATTCCTGTTTGTTTCTGTTCCAAAAAAATCACAATTTGGATTCGAACATTATTCACGCATGTTTGGTGGCATAAAAAAAAGTGGATGGAAAAGGGTATGTTCATCTACCTTTTCGTTGTCATGGAATACCTCGTTGCTGAGGTATTTTCATGGCCTTCACTAACTTTTGCAAATGGTTTGTGCAATGAATAGAAGACATGGGTGTCCTCGCGGATAAACAAAAGAATGGATATGGAATAAATTAAAACACATAAAACAAATAAACACAAACACAAAAAATTGTCCAATGCATGCTGCTACACACAATTTCTATTCACCCTTAAATCAATTACATCATGCCTCTTTTATAGAGGATTTAAATGATTCAAGAAAATTCTAGACTAACAGTGGATTCAATAATTTTGGCATAAATATTTGCATGCATTCTTGATTGAATCAGTTTCTAAATGTGGTCTTTAACAAACTATAGTAGTATCAAAATTTACAGGAGAAATTACTTTCCAACACTCCCCTTTAATTTTGACCACAAATTCTTTCAAATTTGCAACCAAGTCTTCAAACTCACCCAAATTCTTTTCTTCATAATACTATCAAATTATCTTCAATATTTGAGGATCTCTCTTGAACTCTTCACGAGCTGTTATGGTAGTCCTTCAAACATTGAGTTATCTCGCTATCTTTAGCTTTCCACTTTTCATCATGTCTTGTCAAACCTTCAACCCTTTGTTGATCACTATCATTTTTCACATATGAATATTTATATTTAAACAAAATTTTCAATATACTTGTCAACTTTTTCCAATTTGATCCAAAACTCCAACCACAGTTCAACTGCATGCATTATGTCATAGATTCAATCTTCCAATTTCTTTGCCAACACTTCTTTTCTAAATGATTTCTCAAACCACAAATAGCACATGGATGTAGATCCCAATATATATCTTTTATATGACCTTCCCTATTACAATGGGAACACTGAATACAATGCATTTCTGGAACAAATTTGCTAGATCATGTAAAATTTCCTTTACCTGTAGTATATTTGAGACCTTCATATTTTGGCCTTGTAACTGGTTCAATTGGTTCTTTTATTCCTTGTGCATTCTTTCATAATCCTTCACCTTTATAACCCATTCTTTGTATTAATCTCAAACCAACACTAATTACTTAAATAAATTATTTAGTTAATTAAATGACATTAATATTAGGTAATTTAATAAATCATTTTCTTAAATTAACTAAGTTAATGCTAATCATACCATGTATTTATTTTAAAAATAAAATTCTTAACCAAGATCTACACCATTCATTTAGCTAATTCAAAAATTGTAAATGAAGTCAGTATATACTCCTATAAATTTGAATCATCAAATCAATCCTAACCATCTAAATCAAACCACTAATAAATTAAAAATAAATTTTAAATGCAAACCATAAATCCAAAATGTAACAAAATATTCAATCCTAACCATTCATCTCAAACTTCATTTAATTCAAATTCAAACTACCATTTTAATCTCATCCATGCACTTAATTTGACCAAACATAATCCTATGTATACCAAACACCTATATTTATTTATCTCCTCTCTCTAAAATTCAAAGTAAAAAAATACCACATGCAATTCTATTCATTCATCCTAAACATAATCTCAACCCTCCATTTATCTGAGCATCAATTTTATAAATCTACCCCTCCAAAAACCATTTTTAAGAGAAGAGAAGAGAAGTATCAAATTAGGAACATCTAGCCACATTAAGGACTCCTAAGAGCATCCAACATCAAGCACATTCACACACTAGGTTTTCATTTTTGTAAGTTTTCAATTCAAATTTATATACATAGTTTTCTCAATTAGAGGTAATGGTAGGATTTGAATTAGGATTCAAACTCTAAGGTTTTAATTTTTTTTGTAAGTTTTCAATTCAAATTTATATACTTAGTTTTCTCAATTAGAGATGATCGTAGGATTTGA
This sequence comes from Sequoia sempervirens, assembly GCA_007258455.2. Lineage (NCBI taxonomy): Eukaryota > Viridiplantae > Streptophyta > Pinopsida > Cupressales > Cupressaceae > Sequoia > Sequoia sempervirens. Next base: position 63,287 of record VDFB02373114.1, on the reverse strand, counting down.
ATTAGGATTCAACTTTATTTTTTTCTTGTCTTTCTTTCACTCACCTTATATTTTGGGATGTCTAGTAGGACCACCTTTGAAGCTTACACATTTACAAGGTCATTTTCAGTAGATTTGTATAGATCTTCTTGTATTAATTAATGTATTTTCCATACAAGAACAAGTGATTTGTCAAATTCTACATTAATTCTAGCTCATGGTGTACCAATATTAATTATTAAAAAAAATGCACAATGGAAAATGACTAAAATTTCAAACCTCGTCTAGTGGCACAACTCCAATTAGAGTGACACGTGTGTTTACAAGACTAACCTAGTTGTGTGGTGTGGGTGCATCTTCTTGTGTCATAGGTGTACCCTCTTATGGTGAAATTGCATCATTATATTGTAAAGGTACATCCTTAATGGTGCAAGAACATATTGTATTAGTTTTATATAAGAACCTTCTAAGATTTGGTAAACTATTTAGCATTTTTGCACCAATTTGTAGCCTATGTAAAATTATTGTAATATTTTTGTATTGTCTTTAATACATCTAATTTTTGGAAATTTTATCAATTTATCAACATAAATTCTCTACATATTAGGTCATATAAACACTATATGTGACATATATTCTTTGTACAATATTTCATGTGCATCAGGGTAACCATTTTCATGTGTTTTCAAATATTTCTTGCTTTAACCTTAATCCTTTTTGGTGCGTATCTTGATTGTTTGTGCTATTTATTGACCATTTTTTTCAAGTTCAATTTATTGAAGACAAACCATGAAATCAATAACCCATGGTGATCATAGGTTAGTTTGTAAAAGACAAGAAATCAAAAACCTTTTTCACACATCTTTATTTTCTTAAGGAGTCAATGTTTTGTGTATGTTGTGTTTGCTTTTATTTTTTCTTTTATATTCATGTAATAGGTTGTATGTGCTTTCCCCTCATATTTATAGGATATATTGAGGATTAAAAGTAACCTTTTTTACTTGCATCTCCTAAATAAACCTTGTGTATGCACTCTCCTCACACCTTAGGATGATCTTGAAGATCACATGAAAGTGTCACCTTTTGTAATTTTTATTTTTTAATGGGTGCAACTTGGATATCATCACTAAGTGTTGACTTGAGCCCTCATATTTTTGTGGATTATATAAATTTGGAGGAAAATCAAAATACTCCTCCTATTTGGGTGCATTAGTCATTTTGAGTTAAGATTAAAAAAAACTTTATAACAAGTGCAAGGTGAGGAGAGTGGTTTACCCTCTTGTACTAGGTAAAATTAGACATACCCCTCCATTTCATGTATTGGGACCTTGCATACCTTCAAGTATATTGAGGAATACCTATAGCAATCCTTGTATAAACTTAACATATTGAACCCTTCACCCATTTGGTCTTTGTAGTGCATCAATAACTAGTTATCTCTACAAATTTGTTCACATCATACTTAAAATATCATAATAGTATGATATGTATCCTTTCCTATCACTCCCTAGTGCAATATCAATCATCAAAAGTGATTAGTTCCTTGATATCAATAGGCCATACTATTTATAAATGGGTCAAAGTATATTTGTTGACCTACAAAGTCTAACACTCCCACTTGAATAATATGGGATTATTTTTATTATTTTTTGTGTCTTAATCTTTCTATAAACCTATTTTAAACCCTCCTAAAATTCAAATGTAAAAAATAAATTCATCTCCTAAGTTTAACACTTTCACCCAAAATTTGAGTCAAAGCTTCATATATTACCTATTATAACTAGGAGTAAATATATAAATAAACAATAACATGTACTTGTTGAAGAAAACCTTCTCTAAAATACTCTAGAGTACACATAGGATATTCCACTCAAAGCCCATCAAGGGAAAATATATTCATGAACATGATAATGAAATCCTCGAAAATCATTTAGTGGAATGCTTATGACCAAGATTTTTTTCTTTGAGCTAAGAAGAGTAATGCTCAATTGATAGCTATTTCAAAATGAAGATAATATTGTTAGGAATATCATGGAATGAGAGCTAGGTTCCCCAAAAACTTCAACTTCACATATGTTATGAATCAAGACCCCCTCATCAAACCCACTCAACCCTACACTGAACATAATTAGGCTTATCACCATACTAATAATCAGGAAAACCCCTAGAATAAACCATTGAATAATATGCATTATGATAATAAAGAGGCTACTGAGGTCACAAAGAATGTAGAATCTATAGAACATAACACTCATGGTAGAAGACATACCCATCAAAATGTTTAACTTCCACCCCATCAAAAATTCCCACTAGTCTAAAACCTTGGCTAACCATTTAATCAAGAATGGAGGGTAGTGAAAGATGTTATCAAAGGCTAACAAGTTGGGTCCTCCAAGGAAAAAAAGGGTAAATGTTTGAGGTTTTGTACCTCTATCCTCTTGTCAAACAAATTTCTCAAACACCCTTCCTTTACAATTTCAAATCCCTAAATTTAATAAATATAATGCAAAGGGAGACCCATGTGATCATGTCAAAATGTTATACATGGGATGCCGAGAAGCGGACTATAACAATGATTTACCACTATACCTCTTCCTAAGAATCCTAGGTGTATATTACCTTAAGTGGTTCCTCCACTTACCTAAGGGTTTAATTATGCTATTTTCTAACTTGGTAGAGAAATTTGTGCAACATTTATTTTTAACATAGAACAAAAAATCACCACCATAGACCTATGTAACATGAAACAAAGAATTTAGGAGATCTTATCTTCCTTTCAATAATGGCGGAGGTTCCTTGCAAGTAGGATCTCATGAACCAAATTCAATTCAAGGAATGGATTAATATTCCTTTTAGTTATTTATCAAAGATTGTGTGAATGACAATGCAATAGGAATTTATAAGTAGTGTGATAAGTGTTGTTCTTTAAAATGATGTAGAATCACATATCAAATTCAATACCATGGAATATAATATAAAATATAAAATATCACAATTTCATGGAATACAATATAAAATATCACCAACTACAGTTTGGAATATGATTCATGAAGTGCAATATAAAATAAAATATCATGAAGTGTAAATGATTCACAATTTCACCATGGAATACAATATAAAATATCATCAACTACATTTGGAAAATGATTCATGAAGTGCAGTATAAATACCTAAAAGTTGCTAATTCACTTCCATTTCCCAAATCAAGTCAGGGTCCTCAAACTGACGTTCAACTTGAGATAAAGTAAAAGAGTCATCTTGATTCTAAGTTTGGTATTCATTTTCTTCTCGCGATCCCACAATACTAGTTTACAATTTTCGCCAAACTAGACATTGAATTGTTTTTTCTAACTAAATCTTCACTTTCGAGGACCTATAACGACTAAAGCGGAGGAATTTGAAGATGATGCAAACTAGTGATTTGTGACATTTTTTTGTAGAGTCTAAATATATATATTTTTAAATTTGGAAATTAGATTTCACTTTTCCATCTCTTTCAAAACTAGTTTTTTCAATAAACACCATTTTTAAGGAGTGATGGTCTTTGTATACAACATTTTTTTTCATGAAGGATAAATTATATTGTTTTCAAATTTAGATTTGTAACTATGATATCTAGCACTTTTCATTTGGTTTCATAGTGTTTTATTGAATATTTTTCCTTAATCAAGTTTCAGAGTCAAACCAATTACAATTCAAATATAGGATCAGGATACAACATAAAAAAAATTTGTATGTATCAAAATTCATTTTTTGTTGATCAAGTAATCTCAATATCTAGTGTAATATATTTTTCAATTTATTTTTATAATCTACTATTTGATACCCCAAAAGGTAAATCAAAAGTGGTTTTTTATCAACATTTTGATAGGTGTAAAGGAGACTCCATTATAGGTATGGTTTAAAACTAGCGGGTTCTATCCAAGGGGTTTGATCTAAGGTGGTTGATCAAACCCTCTTCAATTGGAATCCTTTAAATGAAACTTTTCAAGGCTTAAATCATTATAATTTCTAAAAATATGTGATTTTAAAAAATAGGATCTCTTGGAAATTGTAAACCAAGTAGGATAACCTCCCCTCGTGCATCTCAAATTCAACATTCATTGCGTCACTGTCATTTGTACCACTACTAGTGCCACCAATACTAGTGTTTGGAGTGTTGCACAAACCTCTTATTTCACATATGGACCTCCATATTGTAAGTGCCCTTTCAAAAGGAAAAGTTTTGACATTATACATAGTTCCTTTCACCCTCAAGCAATTTTCCAAATTCTTGTCTAGTTTGTTTCTTATCTTTGATTTCAAAAATGCCAATGAATTGAAAACTCTCTCATCCTCCATCGACTCCAATATCATTGTTTGACATAAATCAACAAGTTTGAAATATTCTGATAACAAAGTATGCAATATTTCACTTTGACCTAAGTTTTTCCAAGCCTTTGTTATCAATTCTTGTTCAAAGGGCTTCTCCATGGAATCAAACTGGTCCATCATACTTCTTGCAAAATTCTTACATTTTTGTCTAATCTTATATCCATTTATAATTCCTTCTATTGTCTGCTCATTGTATTTTACACTTTTTGAAAAGTGTTCAACCAAGATTTTTGTACTTTATCATGAAAATAGGTTGGGCTATCTCGGTTTACCCAAAATTTAGGATACACAATACCTAGATGGCTTCAAGTATTTCTCCTTGATGGAATCTATTATAAATCTCTATGGAAATAATTTTTACAATTTCCTTCAAATTATCACCAACAAATTTGACATCGTTAAAAGATTCCTTTGTAACAGGTACTTCTCTGATAGAGCACCTAACTATTGTACAATGGTACATTGGTATCACAAATCCACATATACAGATACATAAGTAACCACTTGCTTTAAACATTAAATACTTATCATGCTGATTCAAATCTTTAATTTTCTACCTCATGAAAAAATTTGGGCTTTTAGTAGTTAGTTCTAGATATAGATGATTGAGGGCCATGCATTTATTTCTACGTAGTTTGGCATATTCATTAATATACATAGTTTTGTCTTGTGCTTTCTTCACAAGATTTTTTATTTCATCTAGTATGGAGAGAAGACTAGCTAAAGTCAAGAGTGTCTCTATATAACTTAACCTATGTAAGAGGTCAGGAGCTTTGTCTACTATGTTTTGATACCCGTACATTACTCCAATGAAGGATTGATATTCTAAAAGAACTCATTGTGTTGTTCCATGCAAGGAGATCCATCTGGTATGAACATCCTTGAGAAGCTTGTTTCCTATTATTATTCCCTCAAAAAAAATTTGAAATTTCATGAAATGTTGGGACTTCGGTAGAAGTATGCGTAGAGCTTGTGGATTAGATTTTCAACTTTTGATACTATAGGAAACTTGCTTACAATTCAAAATGCTAAATTCATTTTGTGTTCCATTCAGTGAATGTCAAGCATTTATGGTGCACAAGTAGTTTGTAACTTTGTGCAAAAACTGGTCCTATGACCTTGCATTACTATCACTCCATCAGCTCTTACACACACCAACTTTTTAGAAATTTTAAGTCATCCATACCTACAATTTCATTCAAATATTTCTTGACTAGTTGAAAAAGATTTTGCAATGTTGAACTATCTTTTATTTTATGAACATAGAGAAGATGAGCTTGGTGGACATGTTTTTGTATAGTATACACATGCATACAAACCCAAGAAGTATTATCTACCACAGTAACTTGATCTAAAGATAATGCAATGAAGTTTGAATCTTTTACTTTGTCCTTTAAATCTTTCATTTCCAATGCAGCAAGATAGTTTTCCCATTCCCATCATCGTTTACTAACCAATGTGTGATAGGAAAGTGAGGAACACCAAAAAAAAGATAATAAATTAAAATATTCTAGGTAGTCTATCATAGGATGCCCTATGGAAAAAATATGAAAAACAACACTCATTTGAATAGTTTTTTCTAGTTTTTCTCCTTCTGTTCTTTTCCAAATTGAGACTCTAGTATACCTAGACATGCAACAAGATTCAACATTCTTTGCTTATGCTCTTCATATTCCACGACATGCTTAACATGAAGATATTCTTCCTCTATTTTCTATCGTACTACTTATTGTTTCTTTTTGTATATGCTTTGCTTTTCATAAACTTTACTGATATGCTTTTCTATAGTATGAAGCTTTAACTACAACTTCTTGCCTCTTTTATATTTCCAACTACAAATTAAACACTTGCATTCTATTGGAGTTTCATCTTTGTTTTCTTTCTCCACTGGTATAATGAATGGGTACTTTGACACACAATCAAGATAAAAATTCCTTTTCA